>VSMD01036427.1:0-26304 GCA_008750895.1 Mirza zaza
GGGGGAGGGCCGGGGGCAGCCGGTGACACTCGGAGGCCCCGCCACGCCCCGCCCCTGGCAGCCAGGGTGGGAGTGCTGTGATAACCCGCGGCCCCCGCTTCCTCCCGGCCAGGAAGGAGCCGGGCCGGGGAAGTACTAAGAGGGGTAATAGCAACGCGCGGCCGGCCGGGCGGGCACAGTCGCCGGTCCCAGGCGCGGGCGGGCGGGCGGCATGGACCGCGGCGGGGCGTACGCGCGCGCGGGCGGCGGCGGGCGCGGCTGCTGGTACTACCTGCGCTACTTCTTCCTCTTCGCCGCGCTCATCCAGTTCCTCATCATCCTGGGGCTCGTGCTCTTCATGGTCTACGGCAACGCGCACGTGGCCACCGAGTCCAACCTGCAGGCCACCGAGCGCCGCGCCGAGGGCCTGTTCGGCCAGGTGAGGGGGCTGCTGGCGGCGCAGGCCAACCTGTCCCGCGAGCTCAACCTCACCGCGCAGGCCAAGGGCGCCATCATGCAGATGCTGCTGGCCGCGCGCCGCGACCTCGACCGCATCAACGCCAGCTTCCGCCAGTGCCAGGCCGACCGGGTAAGGCCGGCGGCGCGCCTCGGGCCTCGGTTTCCCCGCCCGCGGGACCCGCGGCCACACGCCCCGCGTTCTGTGTGGGATAAGCAGTGGGCGTCTTTTTTTTTTTTTTGAGACAGAGTCTCACTCTGGTGCCCGGGCTGGAGTGAGTGCCGTGGCGTCAGCCTCGCTCACAGCAGCCTCCAACTCCTGGGCTCAAGCGATCCTCCCGCCTCGGCCTCCCGAGTAGCTGGGACTACAGGCATGCACCACCATGCCCGGCTAATTTTTTCTATATATATATTAGTTGGCCAATTAGTTTCTTTCTATTTATAGTAGAGACGGGGTCTCGCTCTTGCTCAGGCTGGTTTTAAACTCCTGACCTCGAGCGATCCTCCCGTCTCGGCCTCCCAGAGCGCTGGGATCACAGACGTGAGCCGCCGCACCCGGCCTTTTTTCGTCTTTAGTATGACCACATCCCATGCTGTATTGGGTGGCGGGTTTGCCTGTTCGCTTTCATTGTTCGGAGACAAGGTCTGGAGTGCAGTGAGTGGTGAGGTCACAGCTCCTCACAGCGGCCTCAAATTCCTGGGCCCGAACTTTCCTCCTGCCTCAGCCTCCTGAGTAGCTGGGACTATGGGTGTGGGCCACGACGCCCAGCTAATAACTTTTCTGTGTATTTGTAGTTGGCCAGCCAATTTCTTTCTGTTTTTGGCGAGACGGGGTCTCGCTCTTGCTCAGGCTGGTTTCGAACCCCTGACCTTGAGCGCTCCTCCGGCCTCGGCCTCCCAGAGGGCTGGGATGACAGGCGCGAGCCACCGTGCCCAGCCCAATAAGCTATTTCCAACTCGAGCACCCAACATCTGGAGCATTTGAGCCTTTTGTACGTGTCATCCTTGACTAAGAACAAAATGCTCTGAACTTTTGTCCAGCCAATTCCCAGCTGCAGCTAGCGTGTGCCAGAACATTCTGGATGCTCTATCTATGCCTATTAAGTCGTGGGCTCGGGGCTGCCTGTTAACATCTAGGATGCCCAGTTAAACCTGAATTCCAGAGCACCAGTGAATAACTGTTTTAGTTACAAGTATATCCCCAATTTTGCATGGGGTCAGGTCAGGCATGGTGGAAGTGAGGCTGAGGCAGGAGGATAGCTTGAGGCTAGAAGTTCAAGACTAGCCTGGGGCCGGGCTCGGGTCGCTCACGCCTGTCATCCCAGCACTCTGGGAGGCCGAGGTGGGCGGATCGTTTGAGGTCAGGAGTTCGAGACCAGCCTGAGCAAGAGCGAGACCCCATCTCTACTATAAATAGAAAGAAATTAATTGGCCAACTAATATATATAGAAAAAATGAGCCGGGCATGGTGGCACATGCCTGTAGTCCCAGCTACTCGGGAGGCTGAGGCAGGAGGATTGCTTGAGCCCAGGAGATTAAGGTTGCTGTGAGCGAGGCTGACGCCAGTGCACTCACTCTAGCCTGGGCAACAAAGTGAGACTCTGTCTCAAAGAAAAAAAAAAAAAACGCTCAACAATCCCCTGTGTCCTCTCACATCTACTCCCCTAGAGGGGTCCTGCCGCCCTAAGATACAGAGGGGAGGGGTCATAGGGGTGAGGTGGGGTGAGATGGGAAGGCAGGGGTGAGGGGAGGTGGGAGGTTGGAAGACCACCCGGCCCCCACACTGGGGGGGAAGTTGTGGTCGGCCCCATCAGAACTGCCTGGGGGGCCTTGTCTCTCCCTCCCAGAGCCCCAGTCCAGGACACTGTCCCCTCCAAATCTCTAGGGCAGGGCTATGTCTCCCCCTCTCCCCCAGCCCGGCCATGCCAGCCTTCTCAGCCCTCTTAGCTCCGGACACTTGGCCAATTTGGGTCTTACAGAGCCCACGCCACCGCCGAGCCCAGGATCATATAATTGTAGACGCTCCAACGCCCCCCAGAATCGGGGACTCCCCTGCCACAGAGTATTAGACACCTGAGACCGCCTCTGCAAAACCTAACAATTTGGGGGCCGGGCGCGGCGGCGCACGCCTGTAATCCCAGCACTCTGGGAGGCCAAGGCGGGAGGATCACTTGAGCCCAGGAGTTGGAGGTTGCTGTGAGCGAGGCTGATGCCACGGCACTCACTCTAGCCTGGGCAACACAGTGAGACTCTGTCTCAAAAAAAAAAACGAAAACAAAAAAAACAACAAAAAAACCTAAAAATTTGGGCTGAGAGCCGTGGCTCATGTCTGTAATCCCAGCACTCCGGGAGGCCAACGCGGGAGGATCGCTTGAGGTCAGGAATTGGAGGCTGCAGTGAGCCGTGGTGACGCCACAGCACTCTAGCCATGGAGACAGAGGGAGATGCTGTCTCAAAAAAAGGGAAGAAAAATTGAAGATCATAGATTTTTTCCTTTTCTTTTCCTCGAAGTCGACACATTCCTCTGGCTTGCAGTTCCTCAGGGTTCCATCTCCAGGGATCCGGGGCCCTGGCCGGCCGCCCAGCCCCGGCCGAGGGACGCAGCGCAGTGCGGGCAGGCAGCCCCCGCCGGGCCCTGCCGTGGCAGCTCCGTTGGTCTCTGATCTTAGTGAGGACAGATGTTGGTGTTCCTGCTGCCCTGGTGCTGCTAAGCACTGCGATTTGGGTGTCTGTTTGTTTGTTTTGTTTTGTTTATTAGAGACAGGGTCTCTCTTTGTCGCCCAAGCTGGAGTGCCGTGGCGTCAGCCTAGCTCACTGCAGCCTCAAACTGCTGCCCTCGAGCCATCCTTCTGCCTCAGCCTCCCGAGTAGCTGGGACTACAGGCGTGTGCCACCATGCCCGGCTCATTTTCTCTATATGTATTAGTTGGCCAATTAATTTCTTTCTGTTTATAGTAGAGACAGGGTCTCGCTCTTGCTCAGGCTGGTCTCCAACTCCTGACCTGGAGCAATCCTCCCGCCTCGGCCTCCCCGAGTGCTAGGATGACGGGTGTGAGCTACTGCGCCCGGCCTGTTTGTTTTTTGAGATAGAGTCTCGCTCTATCGCCCGGGCTAGAGTGTCATGACTCACAGCAACCTCAAATTCCTGCACTCAAGCGATCCTCCTGCCTCAGCCTCCCGAGTAGCTGGGACTACAGGCATGCGCCACCATGCCCGGCTCATTTTTCCCTCTATATTAGTTGGCCAATTAATTTCTTTCTATTTATAGTAGAGACAGGGTCTCAGTCTTGCTCAGGCTGGTCTGGAACTCCTGAGCTCGAGCGATCCTCCCGCCTCGGCCTCCCCGAGTGCTGGGATGACAGGCGTGAGCCGCCGCACCCGGCCCCACACCTCTGCAGATCAGAGAAACATCCCCCGCCCGGGAGCGAT
Organism: Mirza zaza; assembly: GCA_008750895.1. NCBI lineage: Eukaryota > Metazoa > Chordata > Mammalia > Primates > Cheirogaleidae > Mirza > Mirza zaza. The sequence continues at coordinate 3,864 of VSMD01036427.1, forward strand.
GCCCTCTCGAGCTCGGCTCCACCGGCCACCTGGGAGCCCCGTGTGCGGGGCTGGGCCACGCCCGGGAGGGCTGGCCGCTGAGCTCTGTCCCGTGTCTTCCCGCCGGGGCAGGCCGTGGACGCGACCAATCTGCGGTACGTGGCTGCCATCATCCTCAACGAGAAGCAGTGCCAGGACCGTCTGCAGGAGACCAACAAGAGCTGCGACGGTGAGTGCTGAGCCCACGGCGGGTGGGGGACTCTCTGTACAGTGCTCCCGGCGGCTCCTGACCCGCCTGGGTGCCCGGTCTCGCCCCCTCAGCGCTGCTCCTCGTGCTGGGCCAGAAGGCCAGGACGGCGGAGGTGGAGCTGGCCAAGGAGAAGGCGGTGTGCGGCAAGGACAGGGAGGGCCTGGCGCTGGGCAGGCGCGTGGCGGAGGAGCAGCTGGCCGAGTGCGCGGGGGCCCGCGAGCAGCAGCGGCAGGAGCGGCAGCTGGCCGAGGACCGGCTGCAGAAGGTGCAGGCGCTGTGCCTGCAGCTGGACAAGGACAAGTTCGAGGCGGACCTGCGGAACCTGTGGCGGGACTCCATCATCCCGCGCCGGCTGGACTCCCTGAGCTACGGCCTCTACGCGCCGCTGGGCCCGGAGGTGGACGCCATCCGGCGCAGCTGCGACCTCCTGCCCGGCGTCATGAGCTCCAAGGTGGAGGAGCTGGCCCGGAGCCTCAGGGCCGGCGTGGAGCGCGTGGCCCGGGAGAACTCGGACCTCCAGCGCCAGAAGCTGGAGGCCGAGCAGGGCCTGCGGGCGGGGCAGGAGGCCCGGGAGAAGGCGGAGAAGGAGGCCCAGGCCCGGGAGGCCAAGCTCCAGGCCGAGTGCGCCCGGCAGACGCAGCTGGCGCTGGAGGAGAAGGCGGCGCTGCGGAGGGAGCGGGACGGCGCGGCCAAGCAGCTGGAGGAGAAGAGGAGAGAGGCCGAGCAGGTCAAGATGCAGCTGGCCGTCAGCAACTCGGCCCTGGACACCTGCATCAAGGCCAAGGTAGGCCGGCGGGCCCGGAGCCGGGTCCTCACGCCGGGCTGGTGGGGGTGGTGGCGGTGGGGGCCTTGAACTTGAGCTGGGAGCCGGGTTCGAGGTCGGCTTCCCGGTCCGCACCAGGGGTGAGTTTCGGGCTCCCTCGGGACGCTCGCCCGGCACTGGGACCAGGACGGAGTCGAGAAGGGAGGTGGGAGTGGCGGGGGAAGGGGAGACTGCAGTGCAAGGTCGGTTTGTGCCTCCCACGGCTGTCGGGTCTGGCTTTGTCATCCACCTGCCACTGCAGCTGGGGTCGGGCTGGGGCTTGACTCTAACGGGAGGTTGATGGCCGGGCGTGGTGGCTCGAGGCTGTCAAGGCTGTCATCCCAGCACTCTGGGAGGCCGAGGCGGGAGGATCGCTCAAGGTAAGGAGTTCGAGACCAGCCTGGGCAAGAGCGAGACCCCGTCTCTACTAAAACAATAGAAAGAAATTAATTGGCCAACTAAAAATATATAGGAAAAATTAGCCAGGCGTGGTGGCGCGTGCCTGTAGTCCCAGCTACTTGGGAGGAGGCTGAGGCAGGAGGATCGCTGGAGCCCAGGAGTTGGAGGTTGCTGTGAGCGAGGCTGACGCCACGGCACTCACTCTAGCCCTGGCAACAGAGTGAGACTCTGTCTCCAAAAAAAAAAAAAAAAATTATCGGGTGACCCTGGGTGAGGGCTGGGGGGACATCAGGTCTGGAGCGAGGCTAGCGTGGGTGCTGATCTTGGGCTGGGGCTGGGCTGAGACGGGCTTGGGGTAAGCGAGAGGCCCCGGTTGTTTCAGGGTTGAGGCCCGGTCTCCACAGAGCCTTAGGATGGGAGTCCGGGCTGGCGTCGGGGCTGAGGACGGGCTCGGGGTGGGGGCGGCGGGCAGAGGCTGGAACCGGGTGTGGAGTCGCCGGTGTGGACGGGTGCGCCTGAGGGCTGGGGCCGGAGAATCGGGCTCAGGGCAGACGTGGGGCCGAGCGGGTGGCTGGGATCGGAGTGGGATCCGGAGGAGCGCGGGGTCGGACGCCGCCGGCGGCTCTGAGGAGGACGGCCGGGGAACTGAGTTCTGACCCGGCCCGGCCCGGCCGCCGCCGGGGACTGGCTGAGGCTGCCCAAGCCGGCCTTAGGGCCAGGGGCGGGCGGCGCGGCTGCCCACGACGGAAGGGGCGGCGGCGCGTGGGCCAGCCGTGCCCACCTGGGGCCGCGGAGGGGCGTGGGGGCCTCGAGGGAGACCGAGGCAGGCCAGCCCTGCAGAATGGGGTGTCCGAGGGCTGCCGGGGACGCCAGCCGGTCCCTGGAGTCCCCAGGCCATTCGAGGGTGCCGGTGGCCGGCGGGTGCGGGTGAGTGCGTTCATCATCGCCGTGAGTCCTTCCGCACGCGGCTGGAAGGAGCCTCGCGGGCCGGAGCTCAGGGGCCCCGGCCCCTGCCCACCGCTCCCGCGCTTCCGCCCACAGTCACAGCCGCTGTCAGTGCCCAGGCCCGTGGGGCCCGCCCCCAACCCCCCGCCCGTCATCGGTGAGTGACCGGCAGAGCCAGGAAGGGGGAGGGGGGAGGCGAGGGGGGTGGGGGTGGGGGAGGGGGTGCTTTCCACCTGGCAGCCCCCGCCCCGCAGTCCTGCTGCCCTGGGCCGCCCGGGACCCCTAGCCCGGGGGCAGGGGCTGCTGAGGCGGCGGGGCAAGCTCGAGCCCTCCGCCGCTCCCTCTGCAGACGCCGCCGCCCTGGAGGAATTCAAGAGGAGGATCCTGGAGTCCCAGAGGCCCCCCGCAGCCCCGGCCAGGTGAGACGCGCAGCACAGGCGGTTCCCTCTCAGGGCTGGGGGTGAGGCTGGCTCGGAAAGCGGGAGTATGGGAGGCTGATACCACAGTGGCTGCCTCCTTTTTTTTTTTTTTTTTTTTGAGACAGAGTCTCACTCTGTTGCCCAGGCTAGAGTGAGTGCCGTGGCGTCAGCCTCGCTCACAGCAACCTCAAACTCCTGGGCTCAAGCGATCCTCCTGCCTCAGCCTCCCGAGTAGCTGGGACTACAGGCACGCGCCACCATGCCCGGCTACTTTTTTCTATATATATTAGTTGGCCAATTAATTTCTTTCTATTTATAGTAGAGCCGGGGTCTCGCTCTTGCTCAGGCTGGTTTCCAACTCCTGACCTCGAGCGATCCGCCCGCCTCGGCCTCCCAGAGTGCTGGGATTACAGGCCTGAGCCACCGTGCCCGGCCTGGCTGCTTCCTTAATTGAGCACCTGCTGTATACTAGGCCCCCCTGCTGGCCAGGGGGACACAGACGTCACCAAGACACACCCAACTCTGTCCTCATGAAACTCCCTGAGCAGTGGGCCAGACAAAGTGTCATGATAAGACAACCCAACAGTCTACAATTATTAGGCACCATCGTGAGCGCTACGCGGTCCTAAGCACATTGGTTAAATAAGCTCCCTGATTTAATCCTCACAACCCTAATGGGTGGGCAAGCTGCCCTGATTTCCACTCTCCAGATAAGGAAAGTGGGGCCCAGAGAGGGCATGCGTTGCTCCCCACGCAACACAGCCAGGGAGCGGCACAGCTGCTACACGAACCCCCGAGATCGGACTCCAAACAGGCAAGGGAGGCAAGGAGACCCTCCTCCCGGGCCTGTGAGCTGGAGCAGAAGGAACCGCCTCAGGGAAAGGAGAAGGAACAGCATTTCAGGCAGCAGGGACGGCCGGGGCAAAGCCCCGGAAGCTGGACAGGGCGAGAGAAGAGTCTGGCCCTGCCAGGTGGCTCACGCCTGGAGCCCCAGCTACTCAGGAGGCTGAGGCTGGAGGATCGCCTGAGCCCAGGAGTTCAAGACCAGCCTGGGCAACATCGCGAGACCCCAGCTCTACACAAACTGAAACGATTAGGCAGCAGTGGCACACACCTGTAGTCCCGGCTACTCGGGAGGCCGAGGCAGGAGGACCGCTGAGCCCAGGAGGTGGAGGCTGCAGTGAGCTGTGATCAAGCCACTGCACCCCAGCCTGGGTGACAGAGCGACACCCTGGCTCTTAAAAAAAAAAAAAAGTGGGGGGAGTCTCTGAAGTCAAGAGTTGGAAGCAGTTTGCTAACCGTAAAGTGCTGTCCACGGAGGGCCGGAGCAAGGGGCGCCCGGGGCCGCCGGCACACGCCGAGGTCATGGCTCGCTGCCTTTGCCCCTGTCACCTCCTCCTGGGCTGGTCATCCGTCCGACTACACCCTGTGCGTCACAGGGATGGTGACTCAGGCCGCCTTCCCAAGAACACCCAGTGCTCCCTGCAGGGTCCCGGCCCCTCACGTCCCGGTGCCGGAGTCAGGGGTGGGCCTCGCCACTCGCAGCTGCGGCCCTGAGGCTCCAGGAGGCACCGGGGTCTCTAAAGTCGGATCCCCTTGGCTCCAAAGACCCGGCCTGTGACGGACGTCCAGCTCCGGCTCCGCCGTGCCTCTTACATACCCCCTCCGACGGGGAGCTCACCCCCTTGCCGAGCTGCCCTTTGCCCGCTTTGCAGCAGCCGGGCTTTCCTGGGAGAAAGTTCTCAGCCCCAGAAAGGCCCCCAGAAAGGGAGGGGAGAAGGTGGGGAGGAGATCCCCGTCCCAGGCAAACACAATCCCAACCCCCACCCCCATCTTGGCAAGGAAGGACGATCTATTATTACCCCCACTTCTCAGAGGAGGGAACTGAGGCCTCAGGGAAGTAACCAGCCCGGGGTCATGAGCCCGGCAAGTCAGGGCCAGGGCCGGGCTCCCAGCCCAGGGCCGTCAGGGCTGAGAACCGGGGAAGCACTTGACATTGTTTACCCTAAATGACGTCGCCCTGCTGAGAAAACAATGTGCACTTAAGCCGGGGCCTCTCCAGCCTCCCTGTCTTCAGGGCCGCAGGAAGGGCCGGGCCTCCCCTGAGAGGGGGACCAGGTACCAGGGGCCGGGCCGCCCGCTCCGCCTTCTCCAGGCAGCTTGGAGCAAGTCGCCGGAACTCCAATTATTTTTAAATTATCATTATCATTGTTTCAGAGAGCCAGGGTCTCGCTCTGCTGCCCAGGCTGGAGCGCAGTGGCACGATCATGGCTCACCCCAGCCGACAAGTGCTGTGGGATTACAGACAGGAGCCACCACACCCCGCCTGCTCACAGCAACCTCCAACTCCTGGGCTCAAGCGATCCTCCTGCCTCAGCCTCCTCCCGAGTAGCTGGGACTACAGGCACGAGCCACCATGCCCGGCTCATCTTTTCTATATATTTGTAGTTGGCCAATTAATTTCTATTTCTAGTAGAGACGGGGGTCTTGCTCTTGCTCCGGCTGGTTTCGAACTCCTGACCTTGAGCAATCCTCCTGCCTCGGCCTCCCAGAGTGCTAGGATGACAGGCGTGAGCCTCTGCGCCCGGCCAGATCCGAACATTTTTAAGTTATCTTCTATCGGTGACAAGTGCACCGGCTTTTCTTTACCTAATGAGAGTGAGTGTCCTTTGGAGATGAACTTAAGATGACAAGACGGACATAAGGACAGACGCTAGGCAAATCTTTGTCCAGCGCCTCAGTGGCTGGAAATGGCAAAAAAAAAAAAAGTGTCGTGGAACGACTTCGGGTGTGAGTTCAGCCCTGGCTCTGCGGCTCTGAGCTGGGCTCCCAGTGAGCGTCACTCAAGCTCATTGTCATCGCTGCCACGATGTGCCCGAGCACTCAGCCTGTATTTGCCGGGCAGCTGCTGGGTGCGGGGGCCACAGCGGGGAATAAGGCACAGAAACCCCCACGCCCGTGGGGTTCACAGTCCAGTGGGGCAGACGGATGGCAAACCAGATGAATGTGCCATTCGACGCCCCTTTGGTGACAAGCAAGACGGAAAAAACTATAAGGAAGCGTGGAAAGGCCGGACTTTCGGTTGGCACAGCGGCTCACGCCTGTAGTCCCAGCACTCTGGGAGGCTGAAGCGGGAGGATGGCTTGAGGCCAGAAACTCAAGACAACATAGCAAGACCCCATCTTGGCTGGGCGCGGTGGCTCACGCCTGTCATCCTAGCACTCCGGGAGGCCGAGGAGGGCGGATTGCTCAAGCTTGGGAGTTCGAAACCAGCCTGAGCAAGAGCGAGACCCCATCTCTACTAAAAATAGAAATTAATTGACCAACTAAAAATATATATACAAAAAAAAATGAGCCGGGCATGGTGGCGCATGCCTGTAGTCCCAGCTCCTCGGGAGGCTGAAGCAGGAGGATGGCTGGAGCCCAGGAGTTGGAGGCTGCAGTGAGCTACGACGCCGGCCCTGCACTCTAGCCCGGGTGAAGGCTGGAATTTTTCCGTGGGGGACAGGGCGGGCTTCCCGGAGGAGGAGATGTGTGAGCCGAGAGCTAAGGGAGGTGAGGGCGGAGCTGGGGGGCTCGGGGGAAGGGAGCGGGAGGCGGAGGCCCTGCCTGGCGCGTTGAACCAGGAGGGCAGCGTGGCGGGCGCGGGGGACCGCCGAGGACAGGAGCGGAGGTGCGGGCAGGCCGGTGACCAGGGCGGGCCAGGCAGCAACGGGGGGCTGCCGTGAGGACTTGGGGAGCCCCGAGAGGGCCGTGAGCGGAGCAGGACGCGGGCCAGCCCGGCACCCACAGGCCCCCGGGGGCCACTGCTGCCCAACAGACACGGGGACGAGGGGGCTCCTGTCTCTGGAAAGTGGGGTGCGGGGGAGGCGTGGCCCCCGGAGCTGGGCGATTCCTGGCTGAGGACGGGGGCCCGGGGCCAGGGACGGGGCCCGGAGCCAGCCGAGGACCGAGAGGCCACTCGGGCCCCAGGGAAGAGGGGGAAGGAAGGGAGAGGACCCGGCGGAAGCCGCAGCCCCCTCCTCCCCGCGCAGGAAACGGCCTCTGCGCCAAGCGTGACCCCGCGGGAACGGGGCCAGGCCCGGGAGGGGGCAGGGCACCCCAGACGGCGGGAGGCTCACGCGAAGGGCCTGGAACTGTTGGGGCTCCGTGAGGGTTGGGGCCCTGATGGGAGGCCTGGCAGAGGCGGACGGGGGAGCCTCGAAGGCCAGATCGCGAGGCCTGGGCTTCGCCCTGGGGAGCCACGGAGAGTGTGTGAGCGGGGGCAGGTTCCCCGCCCAGTTCTGTGCAGACCAAAGGGGGAGACTGAGGCCCGCCCGCCCTTGGGGACCAGTGGGGGGAGGGCGGGGGCAGGGTGAGCAGGGGCCTGGGGGCGACTCCTGCGTATTGTCGGGACCTTGGCAAGCACGGGGAGGCCGCTTGGGCGGAGGCTGAGCTCGCGAGGTCCGGCCTCTCCGACCCTGGGCCTCTGCCTGATGCTGGGCGGGCGCTCACTCGGCCTCCTCCTCCCGGGCCCTCGGGACACCTGGCCCCGCCGGCCGCGGGGTTTGTCCTCCGTCCGCCTGACCGAGTGTCTTGCTGCCGCCCCCTCCCACCCCAGTGGCTGAGGAGGCTGCGGGCCTGAGGACCGAGCGGAGGCCCGGACTCGCCCGTCTGCGGACTCGCCCCGACGCTGCCGGACAGCCGCCCTCCCACACGTAACTCGCGTCACAGCCCGGCCCCGCCCCGCGACCCCCCACCACCCCGCATGCACGGCGGTGACGTCACACATAGCCGCAACGGTGACGTCACACAGCAGCGGCAGTGACGTCACACAGACACGCTGCCGCGGTGACGCCACACACGCAGCCTCAGCGGCGACGCCAAACACAGACGGAGCGATGACACCACGCACAGCCACAGCGACGTCACACAACCCGCGGCGGTGACGTCGCACACGGACAGACACGGCCACGTTACTCGCAGACGCAGCGAGGAAGGACATCGCCCCCGGCCGCAGTGACGCCACACAGGTGCAGCGTTGACGTCACACACAGACACAGTGACAGTGTCACATATCGGGCCCCGACATCACGTGTGCACGTCCCCCTACACGCACTCCCCGCGTCGCGCGCAGCTCTCCGCCTCCAGTTTCCGCCCCCGCAGCGCCAGGTGCAGGTGGCCCAGGTGCAGGTGGCCCAGGTGCAGGTGGCCCGGCCCCCACGCCCCGCCCTCCGCGCACGCCCCGCCCGCGGCTGCAGAAACGCTAGTGGCACTTAATAAACGTCGGCAAACCCCTTCGAAGCCTCCAGAGCTGTGATTTCTTTTTTTTTTTTTGAGGCAGAGTCTCGCTCTGTCGCCCAGGCTAGAGTGAGTGCCGTGGCATCAGCCTCGCTCACAGCAACCTCAAACTCCTGGGCTCACGCGATCCTCCTGCCTCAGCCTCCCGAGTAGCTGGGACTACAGGCATGCGCCACCACGCCCGGCTAATTTTTTCTATATATATTTTAGTTGGCCAATTAATTTCTTTCTATTTATAGTAGAGACGGGGTCTCGCTCTTGCTCAGGCTGGTTTCGAACATGTGACCTCGAGCGATCCTCCCGCCTCGGCCTCCCAGAGTGCCAGGATTACAGGCGTGAGCCACCGCACCAGGCCTTGGTATTTCTTTTGAAAAGTAGATATCCAGGCTGGACGCAGCGGCTCACGCCTGTAATCTTAGCACTCTGGGAGGCTGAAGAGGGCAGATTCTTTGAGCTCAGGAGTTCAAGACCAGCTTGAGCAAGAGGGAGACCCCGTGTCTACTAAAAAAATATAAAAAAATAGACATTAATTGGCCAACTAAAAATATATAGAAGAAGTTAGCCGGGCATGGTGGCGCATGCCTGTAGTCCCAGCTACTCGGGAGGCTGAGGCAGGAGGATCGCTTGAGCCCAGGAGTTGGAGGTTGCTGTGAGCGAGGCTGACGCCACAGCATTCTAGTCCAGGCAACAGAGCAAGACTCTGTCTCAAAAAAAAAAAAATTTTTTTTTTAAAAAGAAGCAGACATCCATTTGTAGCTTTGGTTTTTCTAGGTTTGCAAAGAATTCCCCAGGTATGGAGAACAATTTCTGAGGAAACACAGCCCTAGTGAATCACAGGAATTCCTCCTCATCAGAAGGAGTCTAGGAGTAACATCACGAACAGCCCGGGTCAGTTGTTTTGTTCTTGTGGTGCCACGAGATTCCAGAAAAGACACCAGTGTCCATTTGGGGAGCAGCCAGGGAGAAGCAAGCTGGAGGAATGCAAGGAAAACACACTGCACCCAACTGACTGGGGTGGAAAACAATTTAAAAAGCCGTAACACCCAGTGCTGGTGAAGATGTGGAGAAAAGAGCGTTTTCCAACAGGACTGGTAGAAATGCAAATCCTACCGTGGCCCTTCCAGAAACTAGTTTGGCGTCACGTAATAAAATTAGATATGCCCAAAGCCGGGCACGGTGGCTCACGCCTGTCATCCCAGCACTCTGGGAGGCCGAGGCAGGAGGACTGCTCGAGATCAGGAGTTTGAAACCAGCCTGAGCAAAAGCGAGACCCCGTCTCTACTATAAATAGAAAGAAATTAATTGGCCAACTAAAATATATATAGAAAAAATCGGCCGGGCGTGGTGGCGCATGCCTGTAGTCCCAGCTACTCGGGAGGCCGAGGCAGGAGGATCGCTTGAGCCCAGGAGTTTGAGGTTGCTGTGAGCGAGACTGACGCCACGGTACTCGCTCTAGCCCGGGCGACAGAGCGAGACTCTGTCTCAAAAAAAAAAAGAAAATTAAATGTGCCCAAACCCTTTGGCTTAGCAACCCCATTCCCAGGACAAGTAAAACAACCCCTGAAAAGTAAAAACTCCAGGGCGTTAAGCAAATGCCCACCGCGGGAAAGACTGCCCAGAAACTGTTTTCTAGAATCTCAGCCTGTGTCGCCCTCGCCCCCTTGATGCCTTCCCAGCCCGTCCCCCGGGACCCTGGGCAGGGAGGGGATGAGTCACGAGGAGCCGGGGCTGGCCGCGCCACGCTTAGGGCAGGCTTGTCTGGCGGGACAAAGGAGCGATATTTCCGGGATGCGGAAACGCGGGCGAGAGACAGGCACTGCAGGAAACACTCGGCTGGGGCCCCGCCAAGCCGGGCCAGTGGGGTCAGGCCGGCCAGACGGGCTGGGCCGGAGGCCCCAAGGAAGCAGGGACGTCCCTGACCCTGCGCCTCCTGTCCGGGCGGCCCGGAGCCCTCATGCCGGCCGGTCCCCCAGCAGCCACACGAGCCCTGACTTTGGGTTCTAGAACCAACATTCCCTGGGTTTGAACCTTGGCTCAGTCAATCCCAGACTCTGTTTTCCCCATCCAAGAAATGGGTGTCACGAGCCCCTCTCCCGCTCACACACCCTCCGTGGCTCCCCATTAGCCTTAGAACAAAGTCTAGCTCCCCTCCGTCCAAAAACGCTCACAGTCACAGTGCAAGCTCTTGCCCCCAGCTGTCCTGGGCATGACATTCTCTGACAAAGGGCTCACCAAGCCTTCATGTGTGCTGTGCCTTCAGACTAGAACGTCTTTTTCTTGCATGACAAAGGCTTCTTCCTCCGGGGCCCAACTCCAGAGGTCCCTTCCTCCAGGCAGCCTTCCTGGATGGGACAGATGTAGCCCTGGGTCCTCCTGTGGGACCCCCTGCCTCGCCCCTCCCCCTTTCCAGGCCTGGCCCCGACGGAAGCTCTGGCTCTCCGGGGACGGCGGCCCCCTGGGGGGGTGGGCTGCAGACGAGGGCAGCGACTGGCCGGCAGACCGGGCCCCTCCCTGACCCTGAGGTCCCCCCCGGCCTGGTGCGCCTGTGACTCGCTGGGGATTTCCTGCCACCTCTATAAATAGCCCCCAAGCATGGCGGCTTCCCACAAACCGCCTCACCCTTCTTGGAAAAAAGGGACCGTGGCCAAGGACCCGAGCCCAGCTGTGCGCCAGGGCCCCCGGGCGAGGCGGTCAGGGCCCCGGCGTCATGCCCGAAGAGCGTCCCTGTGTCCCGCTGGGCCCCGGCCCTGTCTGCCCCTCCCGGGAGCCTCCCTGCCCGTCCCCTGCGGGGTCCCAGCGCCGCTCTCCTCTGCGCAGCCCTCGTTTTTCTGCAAGCTGGGCGCTGCGGGCAAGGGTGCCCGTGCACCGAGCTCCTGGCGTGACCCTCTCCCTGAACGGACACTCCCATCCCAAAGCCTGTGAGCCAACAGGAGCCGGGGTCCCCTTTAGTGGGGCGGCCAGGAAATTCTGGGGCCCCCTTTCCACCCCGTCCGTGCCCTCTGTCGGCCCTGGTGCCCCGCGAAGCCGGACGGTGTGCAAATGCAACCACTGGGGGGAGGAGATCTGTTTTCCAGAGTCTTGGAAAGATCCTGACGGGTGTTTAGGACTCGGTTTCTGCCTCCGTCCAGGGGAGTGAGGCATGCACACGCCGCCAGGTGGGGCGCGGAGGCCTGGGTCCGCCCTGCAAGGGTAGAAGCCCGGGCTCTGCGGGATGCCAGGAACCACCTGCGCTGGGGCACACTGCCCCCTGCTGGCCGGTCATCGCCATGCCAGGCTGCCGGACTATCTCGGACACCTGCCTGCCCCGCAATCGGTTCCCTTCATCACCTCCTCCTCCTCTCCTACAGCCACACCGGCCACCTCACTGTCCCGCAAACGCGCCCGCCGCGATGCTCCCACCCCAGGGCCTTTGCACGTGCGCCGTCCTCCGTCTCCGATACTCTCCCCAGCCTCCTCCATCTGGCTTCCTCCTCCTCACCACTCACATCTCAGCACAAGCGTCACCTCCACCAGGCAGCCCACCCCCGGGACTCCTCGTCCTAAACTCACACAGCAGCCATCAGACCTCACTCCAATGATCTCTGTGTCTTCGTTCACAAGGGCAGGGACCGTGGCCCGTGGTCCCCCCTGGTGTCCCCAGCAACATGCACAAGGGGCCCTCGGCAAACTCAAATTTGGGCTCAGACAGACTCGTGTTCAGACCCCGAAGCTGGGGGCCCTCCGGCAAGTGACTACTGAGCCTCAGTTTCCTCATCTGTAGCACCGGAACAAAGCGCCCACGGCAGCGTGCTGCTGTGAAGAGGCAACACAATGTCACGTGAGCAATGCCAGCTCTTCGTAAGGGTTTGATAAATGTTCACTGAGTGGATGAATGAATGAAGATTGAGCTTGTACAGGGAGTAGGGCCTGTGGATTTTGCAAGTCACTTTTTTTCCTTTTTTTGAGACAGAGTCTCACTCTGTCGCCCAGGCTAGAGTGAGTGCCGTGGCGTCAGCCTCGCTCACAGCAACCTCAGACTCCTGGGCTCAAGCGATCCTCCTGCCTCAGCCTCTCGAGTAGCTGGGACTACAGGCATGCGCTACCATGCCCAGCTAATTTGTTTTTTGTATATATATTTTTAGTTGACCAATTAATTTCTTTCTATTTATAGTAGAGACGGGGTCTTGCTCTTGCTCAGGCTGGTTTCGAACTCCTGAGCTCAAGCAATGCACCCGCCTCGGCCTCCCAGAGTGCTGGGATTACAGGCATGAGCCATCACGCCTGGCCTGCAAGTCACTTTTAAGACACAGGATGCAAAATGTTACCAGGGTCAGCAGTGCATGCCTAGTCCCAGCTACTTGGGAGGCTGAGCCAGGAGGATCGCTTGAGCCCAGGAGTTGGAGGCTGCAGTGAGCTGTGATCGCACCACTGCACTCTAGCCTGGGCAACAGAGCAAGAGCCCATCTCTACAAAAAAATAAGAAAAATTAGCCAGGCATGGTCGTGTGTGCCTATAGTCCCAGCAACTCAGGAGGCTGAGGCAGGAGGACTGCTTAAGCCCAGGAGTTCGAGACCAGCCTGGGCAACATAGCAAGACCCTATTTCTTAAAAAATAAGAGAGAGAAAAAAGATAAAATTTTAAAAAGAGGCAAAATATCAAGACTAGTACTAAAAAGAGGAAAAAGAAATGATAACTTTTAGGCCAATAACACAATACAATTTATATATATGATACAAGGCAAACATATATTTGATAGGAGCACCCACAAGGATGCAAATGTGCTGAGAAAGTTCTGGAAAGACACATTAAACCATGACCCCAGGAGAGGGGAAAAGGAAGATTTCCACATTAAAACAATTCTGAATGACCTGAGTTTTATACATCCCTTTGGTATTTGCAAAATAAATTAAAAACAAGGAAACAAAAACCCCTGAGATCTTCCTATCTCCGTCCCACTCAGGTCTCCTGGCATCTGGTGCTCGGAGGGACCTCCATTGAGCCCCACTCCAAGGCCTGAATCTCGAGCAAGTCCCTGCAGGGAGCTCACGACCCCTGAAGGCAATTGCTCTGCTTCTCTGTTTTGTTTTTGTTCTGAGACCAGGGTCTTGTTCTGTCACCCAGGCTAGAGCGCAGTGCCATGATCACAGCTCACTGCAGCCTCCAACTCCCAGGCTCAAGCGATCCTCCTGCCTCAGCCTCCTGAGCAGTTAGGAAGTATAGGCAAGCACTACCATTCCCAGCTAATTTTTCTATTTTTCTGTAGAGATGGGGTCTTGCTATGTTGCCCAGCCTGGTCTCGAACTCCGGGCCTGAAACCATCCTCCCACCTCCGCCTCCCAAAGTGCTGGGATTACAGGTGTGAGCCACCTGGCCTGCTTCACCATTTTGGAATCAGGTTCTTCCTTGAGTGACCGGGAACCCCATCCCGGACGGAGCTGCTCCCAGACCCCCTGAGGCAGCCCCCTCACTTGCCCACGCAGAAGTCCCGGAAGATGATGTCCAGGATCTCCTCGGTCCCCCCTCCACCTGTGAGGAGGGTCAGGTGTCCCCGGGCCACACGCAGGGCCTCAGCCGCCAGGGCCAGGTCCTTCGACTGCTTGTAGTGGCCGAGGGCATCCAGGCAGGCTTTGAGGTGATGCTGGTGCCTCGCGCGTGTCAAAAGAGGTGAGCCTGTGGACGGGTCCCCACACCTGGAAGAGATAAGTAACACGCCTGTCATCCCAGCACTCCGGGAGGCCGAGGCGGGAGGATCGCTCGAGGTCAGGAGTTCAAGACCAGCCTGAGCAAGAGCAAGATCCCGTCTCTACTATAAATAGAAAGAAATTAATTGGCCAACTAATATATATAGAAAAAATGAGCCGGGCATGGTGGCGCATGCCTATAGTCCCAGCTACTCGGGAGGCTGAGGCAGGAGGATCGCTTGAGCCCAGGAGTCGGAGGTTGCTGTGAGCGAGGCTGGCGCCACGGCACTCACTCTAGCCCGGGCAACAGAGCGAGACTCTGAGTCAAAAAAAATAAAAATAAGAATAAAAAAAAAAGAAAAAGGAAACATGGTGCCTGTCAACTCCTTTTATTTCTTTCTTTCTTTGAGATGGGGTCTCATCCTGTCGCCCCAGCTAGAGTGCCGTGGCGTCAGCCTAGCTCACAGCAACCTCAAACTCCTGGGCTCAAGCGATCCTCCTGCCTCAGCCTCCCGAGTAACTGGGACTGCAGGCGTGTGCCACCACGCTCGGCTAATTTTCAAATTATTTGTAGAGACAGGGACTCACGACGTTGCCCAAGCTGGTCTTCAACGCCTGGCCTCAAGCAATGCTCCCGCCTCAGCCTCCTAAAGTGCTGGGATTACAGGCGTGAGCCACCGCGCAGGCCTCTCTCAACCTTTTAGGACCACTGTTGGAAGGGGAAGTGGTTGTACCCACTCTGTAGATATAGAAACTAAAGTCGAGGGCAAGTGCAAGCCAGACAAGGCCAGTGGCTCAGGCTCCGCTGGAACTTGGGTCAGGGCAAGCTGGGGGTGGGCTAGGGGGTCTCACACTGCAGCCAGCTCCTTCCGCAGGGCCTCCAGGAGGCCGTGCAGCCCCTCTCCCGTCAGGCACGACAGCAGCAGGCTGGGGGGCAGGTCGGGACCGGGGCGTGGGCCCCCGGCGGGCAGCAGGTCCGACTTGTTCAGCACCAGCACAAGGCGCTGGCCGCTCTCCCTGGGGCTGCGAGCGCCCACGGTGGCTACGACTGTGTCCAGGAAGTCGCGGCTGGAGGGAGAGGCCAGGTCAGAGGCGTCCAGCATGGCCACGATGATATCCGCCTGCTCCAGCCTGGGGAAGCAGAAAGAGCGCACGGAGTGGCGGCGCCACGTGGAGCAGGTGCAGGCTCTGGGCGGGTCCTGCCCACAGTGGGGGCGGGGCAGACACGCAGGGTGCGACAGGGGCGGGACTTAAGCAGAACCAAAGCGCCGAGGCCCCCACTCGAAGGAGCTCAGTGACCTTCTCTGACTCAGGAAGGATGAAAAGTAAATGCAACAGGGAGAAAAGGCAGAGAGAGGGTGCTGTGTCCCCCCTACCAGCCCCAACCCCGTCTGCCCACCCCTCCCCCCACCCCACCCCCCTCTGCCCATTCCCAGCCCCACCCCCATGTGCCCATCCCCATCCCCACCCCAGTCTGTCCCCCAAGCCCCACCCCAGTCTGCCCACCTCTCCCAGGTCTGCCCACCTGTCCCGGGTCTGCCCACCTGTCCCGGGCCCGCCGCACGCCTTCCTGCTCCACGGGCCCCGCGCCCTCGCGCATGCCCGCCGTGTCGCTCAGCAGCACAGGGAAGCCGGCCAGATCCACGGCGGTCTCCAGCACATCTCGAGTGGTCCCAGGCTCCGGGGACACGATGGACACAGGCTTCCGGCCTTGGGGGCGGGGTCAGAAAGGGGACAGAGTAGAGGCAAAGGAGCTCCTCCCCAGGCTCCACCCCCTGTCTGGACAGAGCTTCGGTCCACTCTGGCCCCGCCCCCGGTGCCAGGCCCCGCCCCTCACCACCTGCCACGCACTGAGCAGGTTCACCAGGCTGCTCTTGCCCGCGTTGGGGGGTCCAGTGACCACCACGTGCGCCCCCGAGCGCAGCCTCTGCCCACGCCTGGCGTCTCGCAGATGCGCACCCAGCGCCGCCTCCAGCTCCCGAACTTCCACGTCCGCTGTGGGTGAGGGAAGGCACGCAGAGGGGACGGAGTGAGGGGGACCTTGGGTAGCTGAGATGCCAGGGGTCCCCGTCCCTCACCTCGAGGCAGACTCACCTTGCTCCAGGACACCCTCCTCCAGGTTGTCATCCTCACCGAAATCGATGTAGGCCTCCACGTGGGCCAGAGCCTGGGGGAGGGGAGGGGAGGCAAATGGCGGTCCGGGCACCTGGGAACCCACCGTCTCACCTCGGATTTGCCCGCGCGCGGGCGCAGGGAACGGATGAGGCGTAGGTGGAGGGCTCTCGTGCAGGGGGCGGACAGGTGGGGTCTCTGAGGCAGGGAATGGGCCAACGGGGGACATGCCTTGGTGAGGGTCCCGGCCCAGCTGCGGCAGAGGTGGCCCAGCTCCCCGTCCAGCTGCCTCAGGGCCTGCCGCCGCTGTGCCTCGGTTTCCGCGTGGATCAGGTCGGCCAGCCCCTCCACCTCGGTCAGGTTCAGCTTCCCATGGGCGAACGCGCGCCTGGTGAACTCTCCTGCCTCTGCCGGCCGCAGCCCTGGCACGCTGCCTGCGGGGAAGGCCGCGGGTCCTGAGCCCGCCCCATCCCCAGCCAGGACCACCGGCAGAGCCGGGCCTCGAACCCACGGCTGCGACTCACCCAGGGCCTGCAGGACGCCGCTCACCACGGCGGGGCCTCCGTGCACGTGGAACTCCACGCAGTCCTCACCCGTGAAACTTCGGGGGCCTAACGCGGCCGGCAAGCCGGGAGTCAGGAGGAGGAGCGCGCAGCGTGGGCAGACTCCCGCAGGCGGGAAACCGGGTCGTGAGAGCTCCGGGAGGCTCGGGGCGGGGGACCCGCTCACCTGGGAACCAGAGCACCAGCGCGCGGTCCAGGGGCTCCCCGGAGCGGGGGTCGCTGAGCAGGCGCAGGCTGGCCGTGCGCGCGGCGGGCAGGGCCCGGGGCGCCGTGAGGACGCGGAGCGCGTCGCCGCTGGCAGGGCCGCTGGCCCGGATCACCGCGACGCCGCAGCGGCCCCGGCCCGAGCTCAGCGCGAAGACGGTGGCCCCGGGGCCGGGGGCCCGAGCGCCGGAGCTCCCGCGCCGGCACGGCCTGCAGCGCGAGAGGGCGGGTCGGCGCGCCTGGAGCTGGCTCCGCACCCAGAGCGGCGGGCCGACCGAGGGGTCAAAGGTCAGGGGTCGTCCCGGGCCGGAGCCCCGCGGCCTGGGGACGCGCGGCTCGCAGCCGGTCGCGAGGCCGCAGGGCGACCGGGCCGGGGGGGGGGGGGGGCTCTGGCCGGAAGGCGGCCCCGGCGAGACGCGGGCTCCGCGGCGGGGGGCGCGCGGGCAGACGCAGGCGCGGAAGAGCGCGGGTGGGCACGGACTTGGGCCCCCCTGTAACCCGGGGAGCGGACCTGGGGCCCCGGCTGCGCCCCACGCTGCCACACCCGTTCCCCGGTCGTCCCACCTGCGAGGCCCGCGCGCCGCCCGGGCAGCCAGGGTCCACAACTCCCGCCACATCGACTTGCAGCCGGCTTCACGCCTGCCCGGCCTGCCGCTGTGGCTTCAAGCCCCGGCGGGAGGCCCCGCCCACCCCGCGGCATGACTGGCTGAGGGCTCCGCGATTCTCGACTGCCGTTGGGCGCTTGGGAACACGTCCCGCCCACCGGCTGAGGCCCTCCGTTTCCATTGGCCGGCGCCAGGGAAAGAGGGCGGGGGCTCCACCGGGGTGGGTGTAGCCAAATGCGGTTCCCCGGGAAACAGTAGACCGACGATTTAGGGTCCTAGAGGAGCGGGGATCCGAGACAAGGGAAATGAGCTGAGTCGGCCGAGCTCGGCACGCGGCGCGGGTGACGGCGAGGAGCCGAGTGTTTTCCAGCTGCCCACGCCGTCGCCTTGGGCGAGCCAGGGACCCGCGTGCGCTCGGTTTTCGCGCCCGAGAAAGAAGGGGCTGCACCTCCCTGCGCCCCGCTTGAGACCGGAAGCTCAGGGCAGCTCAGTGGCCGGGAGGGATGAGTTCCGGGGAACCCACGCCCTGGGAAGAGTCCTACTAGCTTTTCCTGGAGAAACGCTGCAGATCCTGTTTCCTCCCCAGCTCCCCCTCCCGCCGTTCCCTCGGCCTCGGATGCCCTCCCTCACTGGGCAAACGCATCCTCAAGGTCTAGCTCCAAGATGCCCTCCTCCTCCAGGAAGCCCTCCGGGAATCCCCCCCCTCCCCAGCACAGCCTCCCACTGCCCCATCGGGGCTTCCCTGACTCTCCCCCTGGCCCAGGTCTGCGCCTGCAGAGCCAAGTGTCCGGTCGGTCTCTGGCTCCCCGAAAGCCAGAACGGGCAGCCTCGGAGATCCCCCCGCAGGTGGGCCCCGGACCGCGCGCGCCGCGGACGCTGGGATTCCGGGCGCCGGCTGGGCGGGTCCCCGGGGGCTCCCTCGCGCGGCCGGTTCTGCGGTTCTCGGCCGGAGCGGGCGGCGCGCTCTCGCTGGGGCGGGAGCATCTATCCGACGGGCCAGAGCTCCAGTGCCCCGCGCCCGCCCTGCTCGGTTTTTCTCAGGTGTACAGTAGCAGCGAACGGTGACACTCGCCGTGTCTGCTTGTTCCATCGGCAACAAGTATGCGCCAAGTGCCTGCTGTGTGCCGGGCATCGAGAACCAGACCTAACATTTTTAGGGTCACTGTGCCCCAAGTCACAGGGTTTTTTTGTTTTGTTTTTTTTTTTTTGAGACAGAGTCCCGCTTTGTTGCCCAGGCTAGAGTGAGTGCCGTGGCGTCAGCCTCGCTCACAGCAACCTCAGACTCCTGGGCTCAAGCGATCCTCCCGCCTCAGCCTCCTAAGTAGCTGGGACTACAGGCATGCGCCACCACGCCCGGCTAATTTTTTTCTATATATTTTTAGTTGGCCAATTCATTTCCTTCTATTTATAGTAGAGACGGTGCCTCGCTCTTGCTCAGGCTGGTCTCGAACTCCTGACCTCGAGCGATCCGCCCGCCTCGGCCTCCCAGAGTGCTGGGATGACAGGCGTGAGCCTCCGCGCCCGGCCCCAAGTCACAGTTCGGACATGCTGAACATGTATGCGTTGGTCTGAAATTTACATTTACCTGGGTGGACTGCGTTTATTTGCTAAACTTGGCAACTCTCTCGGATCTTTTCATTTTTCTTTTTTGTTGTTGTTGTTTGTTTGTTTGTTTTTTCTTCCAACAAAGCCTCCAGATATGTCGGATCTTTGCTAAGGGGGCTCCCTCCTGCAGGGAGTAGGGGTGAAGTGGGCCAAGAGGGCATGGCAAGTGTCCAGGCCGCTGAGTGGCGCCTGCTGCGATTATTTATGTGCAGCCCTGCGGCGGCGTGGAGGTTATGGCCTCCAGGAATCTCCTTCGACCAGGCCCGCCCCCTCTCCACGTCGTCCTCAAATCACGCACATCTCACATTCCAAACCGCGCCTCCGCAGTCCGGGTTTTACAGATGGGGAAACTGAGGTTAAGGGGCGGGGACTAGAATGCGGCGCGGGCGGGGACGAGTCGCGGAGAATGCACCACCCGGTGCGGGCGGGGACGAGGACCAGACAGCGAGGTGGGCGGGCGAGAAGGAGACCCAGAAAAACAACACGGGCGGAGACCAGAACCAGAGAGCGAGGCGGGCGGGCGGAGCGGAGAGCCGGGAGAGTGACGCGCGCCCGGGTGGGAAGGAGAACCGAGGCTCGGCTCGGGCGGGGACGAGAAGCAGCGCTCGAGGACGGCGGCCGGCGCGGGCGGGCGCGGCCTTTGTCTCCTCCTCCCGCGCGCTCCGCCGCGGCGCCGGCCCCATGAGCCCGCGGCCCCCCGGCGCCCGGGCCGCTCGCAGCCCCTGACCTGACCGGTCCTCGCCATGTCCGAGGCCGCCTCCGGCTCCGGGGGCGCGTCCCCGGAGGGCGAGCGCGGCAAGAGGCCCCCGCCGGAGGGCGAGCCCGCGGCCCCGGCGCCCGGAGTTCTGGGTATGTGTGCGGCGGCCGGACCAGACGGGGTGCAGGTGCCCGGGTGCCCGCGTCGGCTGCACGGGGAGGAGGGCTGGGGCCAAACGGCCCTGGCTTGGCGTCCCGCGGAGGGGCCGGCTCCTCCCGGCACTGCGGCTGCGGCCCGAGCCGGGTTGGGACAGCGTGGCGGGCGGGGGTCCCGGCTCGGGGACGCGGACACGCCCCTCCGAGAGCCCCAGCCTGGGGCTGCGCCCCGCCATCCCGAGGCTGTGGGACCGTGGCAGGGCAGGGACGCGCTTGAGAGCCTCCCCGCGGAGGGTAAAGACTCGCACGGTCCTGGGTTCAAATCCCAGCTCGACTGTGACCTTGGGCGCGTGATTTAAACGCTCTGGGCCTCAGTTTCCTCGCCCGTGCAATGGGGGTAAGAACCGCACCCAGTTCGTGGGGCTGCGCTGCTGTAGGGACGCGCTGTCATAGCGTGGTGAAGTGCTCGGGGCTGCCCGCGAGCGCCCTATCGATTGTGGTTTTGGAGGCGGAGCTGGGCCTCCAGAATGAGTAAGATTTGTAAGAGAGGACCTGGGGGGGGGTGGCCTTCCTGGAGGGAGGCTTGGCTGGTGCAAGGACGCGGAGGGAGGAAAATGAGCCAAGGCCGGAGTCCTCAGGGCCTTGAGCGCCAGGCGGAATGCTGAGGAACTGGAGGAACCGAAGCTGAGGCTGGGGTCTGGCCCCGGAACGGCCTGACCGGGCCTGCCACGCCGCCCCCCCCCCCAGATAAGCTTTTCGGGAAGCGGCTCCTGCAGGCCGGTCGCTACCTGGTGTCCCACAAGGCGTGGATGAAGACGGTGCCTACAGAGAACTGCGACGTGCTGGTGACATTCCCAGGTACGCGCGCCCGGTGCCCAGGCGCGGCTCTCCCGAGCTCGGCTTCCCAGCGCGGGAACACGCAAGGGGGCCTCGGGCCTCCCGCGCGGCCAGAGCCATCGGTCCCTGTGCCCCCTTGGCAGACACGACCGATGACCACACGCTGCTCTGGCTGCTGAACCACATCCGCGTGGGCATCCCCGAGCTCATCGTGCAGGTCCGCCACCACCGCCACACGCGGGCCTACGCCTTCTTCGTCACCGCCACGTACGAGAGGCGAGTGTCCCGAGTGTCCCGCCTGTCGCGGAGCCCGCCACCCGGTCCCCGCCCTTCCCGGTGCCGCCCTGCGCGCGGGCGCGAGGACGAGGAGGAGGAGGAGGAGGAGGAGGAGGAGGAGGAGGCCACCTGGGAGCACCGCGCTCAGCTGGGGGCGGGGGCGGCCGGCCAGGGCCTGCCCCCTGAGCCCGCCTCCCGCACGCTCCCCGCAGCCTGCTCCGAGGGGCCGACGAGCTGGGCCTGCGCAAGGCCGTCAAGGCCGAGTTCGGCGGCGGCACCCGCGGCTTCTCCTGCGACGAGGACTTCATCTACGAGAACGTGGAGAGCGAGCTGCGCTTCTTCACCTCCCAGGTGAGCCCGGCGCCCGTGCCCCGCGCACACCCGGCGGCGCGTGCGGGCGCCCCTCGCTCACGCCCTGTCACCCCCCCACCGCCGCCGCCGCCAGGAACGTCAGAGCATCATCCGCTTCTGGCTGCAGAACCTGCGTGCCAAGCAGGGCGAGGCGCTGCACAACGTGCGCTTCCTGGAGGACCAGCCAATCAGTGAGCGAGGCGGGGCGGGCGCTCCAATCACAGGCAGGAAGCTGGGCGGGGCTGTTAGGGGACAACCTATCGGAGCGGGAGGGTGGGGCCTATGGCCAACCAGTCAGGGGTTGACAAAGAGTTTGGGCAACCAATGGGCTGAAGGGGCGTGGCCTTCGCATAATAAGGGCGGGGCTTATCTGGGAGAGGCGGGGCTCGGGCGTGGCTCCTCTCTGGGTCTGGGAAGCGGCCGCTGTAGGGACCATGGACAGCGCCCCACGGACTGTGCTGCGGAGCCCTGGGCCTCGGTTTCCCCTCCAGAACACTGAGCCGCTGCAAGTTCACCTTCTGATGCCAACTTTGTACCATTCCTCAGACATTTGGGGCCACCAACTGAGGCCAAACAGCTTCATTTAAAAACATAGTTTCTCGTTCGGGCCCCGCCCTACCGATTCCTTCCCCGCCTGCCCCTAAACCTCCCAAATTCTAGAGGAGCATCGGATGTTCCGTGCAGGCGGAACTCCTCTCCTGGGAAGAGCCTCTGTGCATTTAAGAGCAGGCAAAGAGCCGCGACTTGGGTTTCAGACAGTGGGGGGCTGGTCGGGCTGGGCTCAGGGTGGAGGAGCCGAGGTCACCTGTGCTCGTCCCCCTACAGTCCCCGAGCTGGTGGCCCGTGGGATCATCCAGCAGGTGTTCCCGGTCCACGAGCAGCGCATCCTGAACCGCCTCATGAAGTCGTGGGTGCAGGCCGTGTGTGAAAACCAGCCTCTAGGTGCGGCCTGGGGTGGGGGATGGGAGGGGTATCCCAGCAGGCAGACAGGGGGTGACTGGGACACACCTCCGTTCCCTGGCAGATGACATCTGCGACTACTTTGGTGTGAAGATTGCCATGTACTTCGCCTGGCTGGGCTTCTACACGTCGGCGATGGTGTACCCGGCCGTCTTTGGCTCCGTCCTGTACACGTTCACGGAGGCCGATCAGGTACCCGGCGGGGGCGGCCTGGCAGGGACTAGGGGACCCAAAGGCACCCCCCCCTTCCCTGGGCTGGCCTGGCCGAACAGCTCAGCCGTCCGCCACCACCCACAGACAAGCCGGGACGTGTCCTGCGTGGTGTTCGCTCTCTTCAACGTG
>VSMD01036429.1:0-117844 GCA_008750895.1 Mirza zaza
ATGTGGTGCTTGTTTTTCCATTCTTGGGATACTTCACTTAGTAGTATGGGTTCCAGCTCTAACCAGGAAAATATAAGATGTGCTATATCACCATTGTTTCTTAGAGCTGAATAGTACTCCATAGTATACATATACCACATTTTATTAATCCATTCTTGGATTGATGGGCACTTGGGCTGTTTCCACAGCCTTGCAATTATGAATTGTGCTGCTATAAACATTCGAGTGCAGGTGTCTTTTTGTAGAGTGTCATTGGATCTTTTGGGTAGATGCCCAATAATGGGATTGCTGGATCAAATGGTAGATTCACTTGTATCACTTTAAGGTATCTCCATATTGCTTTCCACAGAGGTTGAACTAGTTTGCAGTCCCACCAGCAGTGTAGGGGTGTTCATTTCACTTATCTGCTTAAGTCTTATTATTAATAATGTAGTTAAACATATTTCATATATATGCATTATTTTTTTCTATATAAAATACTCATTCAGGTCTGTGACTATTTTATATTATGTAATTTTTGATTTTCTATTTATAGGAAATCTTATATGTTTATTGTTTATTTTTATTATTACAGAGGTACAAATGTTTTAGCTACATAAATTGCTTTTGTACAGTTTTAGTCAAAGTTCAAAGTGTGCCCATCATCCAAATATGGTACATTGTACACATTAGGTGTGATTTTAACCAGTCTCCTCTTTTCCCCTCCCCCTGGTTGATTTTTACTGAGTTTTACTTCACTCTATGTACATGAGTGCTGATGGGTTAGTTCCAATTTAACAGTGAGTATATGTGGTGTTTGTTTTTCCATTCTTGTGATACTTCACTTAGGAGAATGGTCTCTAGTTCCATCCTGGTTGTTACAAAAGGTATTAATTCATTTTATTATGGCTGACTACTACTCCATGGTATACATATGCCACATTTTATTAATCTCCTCATGAATTGGTATGCACTTGAGTTAATTCCATATCTTTGTGATTGTGCATTGTACTGCAATAAACATTCGAGTGCAAGTGTCTTTTGGATAAAATGGCTTTTTATCTTTTGCGTAAATACTCAGTAGTGGCATTGCTGAATCAAATGGTAGGTCTACTCTTAGTTCTTTAAGGAGTCTCCATCTATTTTCCATAGAGGTTGTACTAGTTTGCAGTCTCATAAACTGTGTATAAGTGTTCCTTTCTCTGCATCCATGCTACCGCATCTGTTGTTTGGGGACTTTTTGATAAAAGTCATTCTAACAGGGTTAAGGTGATATCTCATTGTGGTTTAATTTGCATTCCCTGATGATTAATGACATTGTGTATTTTTCATTTGTTTATGGACCATCCTTTTTAATGGGGTTATTTGTTTTTTTCTTGCTGATTTGCTTGAGTTCTTTGTAGATTCTGGTTATTAGCCCTTCTTCAGATGTATAACTTGTGAATATTTTTTCCTATTCTGTAGGTTGTCTATTTGCTCTGTTGATTATTTCCTTAGCTATGCACAGCAATAACAAAAATAAATAAATGGGACTTGGAAAATTTTTAAATTTTCAATTGGCCAGGGTGTGGGAGGGAGGAGAGATAAATAGGTGTGGCACAGAGGACTTTTAGAGCAGTGAAACTACTCTGTATAATACTGTAATGGTGGATACATGTCAGTATATATTTGTCCAAATCCATAGAATGTATAACAGCAATAATGAACCCTTATGCAAATTATGGACGTTGGATGATAATGAGTATCCATGTTGGTCCATCAATTGTAACACATAGTCCCCTCTGGTGGGGAAAGTTGATAATGGAGGAGACAATTCATGTGTGGGGTCAAGAGTCATATGAGATATCTCTGTACCTTCCTCTCAATTTTGCAGTGAACCTAAAACTACTTTACAAAAAAAAAAACCTCAAAGAAATGGGATATGCCTGATATTTTCAGCTGGAAAATTTTAAACTAATTTAAGAAAATTAAACCAATTAAAGAAAATCTCTACAATTATCTCATAACAATAGGGGAAAAGTTGATAAGAAGAAACTTAATGTGCTGGATCTTATTAGTACGAGAAAATTTAATTGATTAAATTCATAATTGAATGGTTATGGGGCTATTCATATTTGGTATTTCCTATTTTGAAGGTTATGTTTAAAGAATTTGTCTATTTCTTCTAATTTATTTTTAGAATATATTCATCTATAATATACTTTATTAGTTTGTACACTTTGTATCAGCTACACTTATGTCTAGATTTCCATTTCTAATATGATTTCTGAACATTTCCTTCTTTTCTCTTGATTAATCTTCTTATAGGTTTGTCAACTTTTTTATCCCTATTAAAAAACTTATATTGAATTTTATCATACCCATTATATCTCTAATTATTATTTTATTACTTTTTGCTCCTAAGTTTTTATTCTTTTACTTTATCTGAATTTATACCTTTTTGTTTTTTCAACTTCTTTTGGTGTTATTTATTATTTCCCAACCTTTCATTTTGTTAAGTATTCAAGGCTAAAATGTCTGAGAAATACTTTAGGTCCATTCTATGATTTTTTTGTGTGCAATATTTTTGTTTTCATCTAGTTCTAAATATTTTCAAATTTCCATTGTGATTTTGTCTTTGATTCATGATGTTTTCATAAAATTTATGAGATTTCTGTCTTAATTTCTGTAAGTCCAGTGTTAGACTCCTCTTAATTTCCACTTCAAATCCTCTAGTCCTCACCTCTTATTACAGCCATAGATGAAGCAAGCAGTTCAGTGGAGAATTTGCCAAGCTTCATTTGGATGTGACCTGACACCACCTGGAGTTTGAGAGGTCCCTGACAATGCCACCCACAAGTGCAGCGGTGTTAATGCCTTTGGGGCAGATAGTTTCAAAACACATGTTATAAGACTTCTCACAAGGTCCCATCGGATGGAGAACAGATAATGTATAGTAATGATCCTTCTTTGCTGTTTCAATCATACTCTCAGATAAACTATAGGCAGTCAGGTCTTTGTCTCAGGTTTGACATTCTGGGGAATCCAGGACAGGCAGAAATGATCTCATATACATAAAACCCTAAATACTCCACCAAAAAACTGTTAGAACTGATAAGCAAGTTCAGGAAAGGTACAGGATACAAAATCAACATACAAAAATCAGTAGTGTTTCTATACACTAGCAACAAACTATCTGAAAAAGAAATTAATGAAGTAATCTCATTTATAATAGCATTTAAAAAGTACTTAGTAAATTTAATCAAGGAGGTGAACTATCTGTATAAAACAGTTATGAAATAAATTATACATGACACTAAATGGTCATTATACATGACCATTTATCTTTCCAATAAATGGAAAGATATCTCACATTCATGGATTAGGACTAATATTGTCAAAATGTCCATACAACCCAAAGAGATCTAAAGAGTCAATGATGTTGCTATCAAAATTCCATTGTCATTCTTCAGAGTAATAGGACAAGTCCTAAAACTTTTATGGAACTATGAACAAGCATGAATAGTCAAAGCAATCTTGAGCAAAAAGAACAAAGCTGGAGGAATCACGTTACCTGATTTCAAAATGTATTGCAATGCTATAGTCATCAAAACAGTAGGTTTCTGGCATAAAAATAGACACTAATGCAATAGGATAGAGCGTTTAGAAGGAAACTCACACTTCTATATCAATTGTTTTTAGACAATGGTGCTAAGCATACATAATGAGATAAAGACCATCTTGTCCATATACGATGTTGGGAAAACTGGCTATTCACATGCAGAAAAATGAAATTTTTCTGCAACAATCAACTTAAAATGGACTAAAGACTTAAATGTAAGTCTTGAAGCTGTAAAACTACTGGAAGAAAACAGAGGGAAAAGCCTCATGACATTGGCAGTGATTTCTTGAATATGATCACAAAAGCACAGGCAACAAAAGCACAATTAGGCAAATGGAATCACACTAAACTAAAATCACTTTTGTACAGCAAACAAAAGAGTTGATAGAGTGAAAAGATAGCCCACAGAAAATATCTGCAAACCATACGTTGGATTAGGGGCTAATATCCAAAATATATAAAAAAATCAAACTACTCAATAACAAGAAAACAATCCTATTTAAAAATGAGCAGAGAACCTTAATAGACATTTCTCAAAAGAAGACATACAAGTGGCCAATAGATATATGTATATAAAAGCTCAACATTATGAATTATCAGAGAAATACAAAGAAATGCAATTAAAATCAAAGAAATGCAAATTAAAACCACAATGAGATCATCACTTCCCACCTGTTAGAATGGTCATTATAAAAAAGATGAGGTAAGTATTGATGAGGATGTGGAGATAAGGAAACCCTGTACACTGTTGGTGAAAATGTAAATTTCCTATTTTGGAAAACAGAAAACAGTATGGAGTTTCCTCAAAAAACTATAAATATTAATAGGATTACCATATGACCCAGCAATTCCAATACTAGGTATATATATCCAAAGGAACTGAAATCAATATGTCAAAGAAATGTCTGCTCTGCTCTCCCATGTTTACAGCATTATTCACAATAGCCAATATATGGAAACATCCATAGTGCCCATCAGCTGATGAATGGATTTTAAAAATGTGTTACATATATGCAATGGAATACTGTTCAACCTTTAAAAAGAAGGAAATTCTGTAATTTGTGACAACATGAGGAATCTAGAGGACACTATACAAAGTGAAATAAACCAATCACAGAAATACAAATACTGCATGAGTTCGCTTACGTGCAGAATCTATAAAAGTTAAACTACATAACCTTAACATTTGTACCCCCATAACATGCTGAAATAAATAAAAAAAATAAAGTTAAACTTACACAAGTAGAAAGTAGAATGGTGGTTACCAGAGGCTGGGAGGGTGGGAGATGGGGAAAGTGGAGATGGTCAAAAAGTACAAAGTTTCAGTTAGGAGGAATAAAGTCCTGGTGTTCTATTCCACAGCATGGTGACTATACTTAATAAGAAGATATCGTATATTTCAAAATTTTTTAAAGGAATAAATTTTTAAGTTCTCAGCACTCAGAAATTCAGTATGAGAGTTGATGGATATGTTAATTGGTCTGATTTGATCATACCACAATGTTTACATATATCGGAACATCACATTATACCCTATAAATATATATAATTATTATTTGTTGATTGAAAATAAAATTTCAAAAAACTATAGAATTATTGTTTATTTTATTTATTTATATTTTGTTTTCTGCCCTAATTGCCTGAATGATATAAAATCTTTGAAATGTTTTGGGATTTAATTTATGTCATGGTACAAATTTAACTTTTATAAATGTATTGTACCCTTCAAAATAACAAATATTCTTCAACTTTTCTATGTATGGTTCTACATTTGACTTTTAAAGTGTTTTTTACACTTACTTCTCTCATTTATTCTTTTGTTTTGATTTTGGCTTCTGATAATTTCAATTCCTTTTTATTTGCCAGCTTTTTTTTACTTTTTTTTTTAAATTATATACACCCTTCAGTTGTTTTCAGAACTGTATGTTAAAAATGAAGCATCCTTTTCCTCTCACTTCCTCAGGAAAAAGGTGACTAAACAGGAGAAATGAGAGATAGGTTACACATTTTAAAAAGTTAATTTTACTTTCAAACTATGTACATCTCATTGTCAATAAAAAAGCAAACCATGAAAAAGTTTAGAAAATAGTAGGTGAAAGTATTATACCTCATTGTAGTCCCTCTCTCTTCCCAGTACATAAATATTTCCATTTTCCAGGGAAATACAATCATTAATGATAAAATTGATATATCAATATTCTCTGAATAAAAATGCTAAATTAATCTTAAAATGAGATGTGCATAGTTTGAAAGTAAAATGCCAGGAGTCACGTTTCAGAGGATTAAAATGTGGTTTTCAGGGCTTATGATGAAAGGATAGTGAGTAGTTGAGAAAAGAGAGAGCTGTGTTTTAGTCATTAGATCATTAGCTTGCACCAGAATCACCTGGGGGCTTTGTGAAACAGGCAGCTGGGCTGGGAACCAGGCCCAGCATTTCTAACTCCACAGATCTGGTGCAGGGCCTGAAAATTTGTATTTTCAGCAAGTTCCCAGGTGATGCTAATACTGCTGGTTTAGGGATCAGAATTTGAGAACTGCTGGTAATAGCAGCACTATTTAAATCGCGGCCCCTAGACCAGTGCCAGTTTGCAAACTGGTATTACTTAGCTGGGACGATATAATTACAGATCTAAAATAAGCACTTCAAAAGTTTATAACGATTTGATAGAGTAATTTCATGTCATTATAACTGACACAATTTAAGGGTGTATTTTGAATATCTTCTTTAGTTTAACAATTTTTCTTATCTAGAAACTAAATTTCATTTTATTTCATATGTGCACCGTTCTATGCTATATCAGAGGCAAACCAACAGGTTCTTCTCTGCAGACAGTATGAGGTACAGTGGTCCTAGTGCAGAGGTCACCAACCTTCTTGGCACCAGGGATCGTTTTCGTGGAAGACAATTTTCCCACAGACCAGGGAGGAGGGACAGTTTCAGGATGATTCAAGTGCATTATATTTATTGTGCGCTTTTATTTCTATTATTATTACATCGTAATATATAAAGAAATAATTATACAACTCACCATAGGTTGGGGACCCCTGGTCTAGAGCACAGGGCTGTTTGAGACATGAAAACATATCTGTTCAGTGCACACAGTAGTATTTGAGCAAAAATAGAAGAGATATAATCAGTATATACTTAGATGAGACTCACGTGTTAGGGGATAGTTTTCCGTCATAAGAAGCAAAGGAGGGAAAAGCACAAGCACGAGAGAACCATACAATAGCAGAGTTAGAAGGAAAATTAAAGCCCATTTAGTAGAACCTGCACATTTTACAGATGGAACTTTCACTTCACTAGTCAACCTTGGTTAGATAAACATAGTTCATATACCTAATTCAAAGTTGGTAGGCAATACATTGTAATTTGAAACTACCCTAAGAGATAAGTGTATTCGACCTGACTTTGAAGATTAGGAAATTGAGCTACAGATCATTTAAAGAATTTAATAAGGAGCTCACAACTACTAAGGGACAGACCCAACT
Source organism: Mirza zaza (assembly GCA_008750895.1). Lineage (NCBI taxonomy): Eukaryota > Metazoa > Chordata > Mammalia > Primates > Cheirogaleidae > Mirza > Mirza zaza. Next base: position 7,073 of record VSMD01036429.1, read on the forward strand.
CTCATTCTAAATCTCTTTCGACTAAACGTGATAAATTGAAAGTTTACATGGAAACGAGTAAGTAATGGTAGGCTGTTTTAGTGTGCTCTCCCTAAAATGCTCTGCGAAATTATTCTGTAAATTTCATTATTTCCCAGTTGTTTTTGCCGGTAGCAAATACATGTTTTCATGAATGAACCTATCATCTTGTTCAGCAATAATCAATTCCTGTAGGAAGCTTGGGAAGTAACCAACTGTTTATCCAGTTAAGTGCATCTTCCGGGGGCAATCAGCACACAGCAAGTCTGCTACCACTTATGATTTAACCGTAGCATAGTTTTAAGCAAGTTTGCATCTTTTAATATCATGACAATTTAAAATCCCATCATTTATCTTCTTCTCTAGATACCCTTGCCTTTCTAAAAGATATTTTATTACTTTTAAAAATTCACCATGAACAAGAATAAATGAGTTAGAATACATTAATACCTAATGTATGTTATTTGTACATATATTTAGAATCTTTTTTACCTAGAATTATCTAGACAGCAAATCCAAGTGCTATTTTACTTTACTGGAGGTAATAAAAGTACAAAATTTATCAAAATTCTGATATTTCAAATGTTTTGTGTAATGATTTTCTATGATAGTGACGGACATTGAAGAGAAATATTAATGAACATTGCTCATTTAAAATGAACACTACAATTGTTAGAAATGGGATCTTTACTAATCTTCATTCTCCCTTCTAGTATGCCTCTTAGCAACCTAGAATTCGATGTGTCCTCTCTTGATTACCTAATCCAAAAGCTCCCAAGCACCAAACCACACTGTGAAGTCACAATATCCCGCTTGGCTTCTCGATATATTAGTAGGTATGGTGGTAATAAAGAATATGGAAATGTAATGAGAAAAGTGTAAATCAAATGAAGAAAATAAGATATGTTGATATTTATTTTATATTTTCCAACTGCTGTAGCTATTTTAAAGGGTCACTATCTTTTTCCCCCTAAAATTGTATTACCATGAAAATTCTTCATGGAAAAAGAAAGCAAGTAAAGCATACGAAGTAGTGTTTAACATCAAGAGAAACCAAGAACATTACATTAAAATATATTTTTGTGCTGTGTATATGAAGAGGTAGAAACAGGGGGACATGCATTCATATAAGCTGCGGCTAGATAATGCTAGTTCTCATGGTCCAGTGCCCATCTCAACCCAGTTGGTGATTATTTCAAATATCGTATGTGTATCTTGATGATGTCAAGGGGGCAGTTAAACAGGAACTCATATTCTACTACTGTCGCTTGGTAGGCCCGTTCCAGGGGATAATTTGGTAATATCTATGAGGATTTTTCAAAATATAATGCCCTTTAACCAAATAATTTCACACATACAACATCGTCCTAAGGAAAGGGCCAGGATCTCAGTAGACAGTTTTTCAAAGAATTATTACTTAATATTTTAAAAGTTATGGCTTTGAATACATAATTATTTAAGTTGTAATTCATCACTATAATATTTTAAACCTATTGAAGTGATTTCTAAAATATAGCAACAAGAGAATATTCTCACAAATAAGATTTCAAATAAGTGACACATACATATAGACATATATGATATCATGTGAAGGAGAAACAACGTGATACACTGTAGCTCTCTATCTTCACCTTTATATTTCTTGATATTTTTCTTCATAGCTATTTCAATAAAATATGAATTTTTATGATTCAAATGGATTTAATGTAAATATTCTATATTAAATTTATTTCTGCATTGAAAAATATTAACTTTATATTCATGAAACAGAGTGAAAATGAAATTCAAGAGCTACAACAGATTATGCCCACTAAACATCTGACAAATTGCTTAATTAGAATCAGAGATTATTGTCACCATCTTCATGGACTGTCTTGTATCTGAATTGAGCTTTCATATCTTTAAGCAGATCTTCTATAAAATCCCATTCAGTTCACACATCTATCTGTGTGTCTCCCCCCAACTCCACCCCCACACATGCTCCAGCAAGGTGAATGCTTCTGTTCACTGCTTTATTATGTGGAAGGGATGCATGGGGGAGGGGATGGAGAGGAGGGGAGGAAAGGAATGGTGCACTGGAGAAATTCATTGGAAAAGAAGTTATATAAAGGGCTAAAGAAGAGGCAGGAGAGGTAGAGGGAAATACTTAAATTCATGAAAATATCATAGGCTGGAAAAAGTGAATCAACCTTGAATTTACATCTATGAAACTATAAATAAAGCTATAACTAACTCCAAGTATTTTTACTTTAGTTATATGATAAATTTATAGCTTTTGTGATATAAAATCTTAGGGAATGCCAACTATTTAATGGGAAAAATTAAAACACAGTTAATTTGAATTTTCTTTGACAAATTAGATGATATGGATTGGTCATTTGGGGAGAGGTTATTATTAAGCAGCCACTCACTTGGCATTGCATAGCCAAGAAGTTTCAAAGCATTATACACAGAAAATAAGAGTAAAAACATCCAAGCATCTATGTTAGCGAGATAGGCCTGAAGATCTGTTTATTTTGTAATTAAGAGAAGATAAACTTTGCAAGTTTTGTTTGAGGGTCAATAATTAAATACATACTTTGAAAGAAGTTCAAGAAAGACTGCAGTCCTCATTTTTGAACATTAGTTGTAGGACCAGAGAAGAGAGATCAGAAATATGTTCTCAATGAAATGCAAGTAAAGAATATTGGCAATATTTATTCTACTTTCCATCCACTTTTGGGTAGTAATTCTTCTAAAAACACCTTTTTTAATGTGTTTGTTTATTTCCCAAAACCCTCAAAGTATATAGGAAGAATGAAGGCCACTTTTGCCTCTGGCATTAGCTAATGAAATAAGAAATAGTTGTCTCTGCTCTACCAACAGTTGATAGGAAAATTGTGGTGAAATGGCTTTAGCTGCTGGACCTCGGCTTATTTATTCATGACAGCCGTGAAGCTGAGGACTTGCCATTCCCCAGGAGGAAGGAATGGTGGAAATCACAAAGGGAGATCTGGACATAGAGATAACGAAGAGGAAAAATGATGGTTGCATTTAAGATTTTAACCAGGACTTGTATCACTCCAACACTTAAAGGAAAAGTAAGGATTTTTATATTGTCAGAGCTATTAATTTCCATATTTTCGAATCCCAGCAGTCCAGTAGTTTAATATCTTGGTGACATCTACCAAAAAATTTTACAAGAATGTTCCCTTGACTGATAATATTCAAAAACATTTACCTTTATCAGATAAAGTCCTTCTTTTGACTATATTTTATTAATTAATGCTTATGTAGGGAGGTTGCACAGTATAAATTACTTCCAAAATGCCAAGAAATCATTTTTTTAACACACTATAAATGTCACTGTGTCTAGAACAATGCAGCGCCAAGTTCTGTACTTGGCACAATTGATACACATGTCTGACTGAATGCTAACTTCTTTTTTTTTCAGTGAATCTGCCCAAGCATAAATATTATATTGAAATGTGGTTTTGAATATTTCACATTAATATTATTAATCAGCTCCCAATAATTGCCATATCACTTAAATTTTAAACTTATTGTTATTGTCTGCTTTTGTCACCTCATTTTCTTCTAAAGAGAATTGTCTTTTTTCCTCATGCCTACATATTACTGTTAACATCGAGAACATATAAAGGGATTGCCCTATTTACACATGATAAAAAAGGTTATTAAAAATACTGCCTTGTCTTCTCCTGCCCATCCCTCACTGATTTCATGGAAGAAATCCAAGATTGTTTTTCCATGATTGATAGAAGAGTTCTTATTAGCATGCAGGAATGCAATCACACACATCCTTTCAATAAACACTACTCAATCACTGGGTTCATAATTCATTAATTCAGTCAGTCAGCCCACAAACATTTATTATGTATTCATTGTATTCTACAAACTGTGCTATACTACAGCGATTAAAGGACAGATTCAACATACTTCAGTAAAGGAATGAATGAACAAATAAAGAAAATACTGGATCAGTGAATGATTAATTTGAGATAGGGTTACCTATTCAGATGACAGCACTAATTTGTGAACCCAAAGTGCTGAACCATCTTTCTTTGAAGGGTAGAACAAATGAAGGGAAACAACATTGCCCCAGGGACAAATTTTCATTCTTCAAAAAAGGTATCAGATCATAGAAATCTGCTTGCATCTGGGGTTTGTTCACATTAGTAGGGAAAGAGGTAGGTGGTTCCTGCTACTTTGTTAAACTGACAAGGTACTAATGATTTTCCAGTTTAAAATGTGGTATCTGTGCAATTTCTTTTGCTACTGGGATGCCTTTAACTTCCAACAATTACCTGAATACAGGAATACTTTTCTCAGAAAGCAAAGCACACACCAAATACCTTAATCTTTCTATTCTGCAACAAGAGAATGTGGCAGTAGTTGAACATCATGAAACTTTGGTTTCCCTGTCTGTGGCCTCCCAAATGAGGACAAGCAGAGGTGTAGAGTCTAAAAAGTTCTTACGGAGAGGTCAAGGTTTGCAAATGTTACAAAGTCCATGAGGCTTTCTTGGGGGAGAGAAAGGGAGGCTGTGTACTTTTAAATGTAGGAGGATTTTATTTGGAAACTTAGTACAGAGAAAGGAACAGTGGTATTTGTGGGGGAAGAAGGGAAGGGTAGAGGGATCCCTCCTCCTCTCACATTCTCTCCACCATCATCAAGCTGGTACCAGAAACTCATGTTCTCTGCTAACTCGGGGGTCAATGAGGTTTATTTTAAAACTTCAAGGAAATGAATAATGTGCATTCTTTAATGGAGTCATGAGAAGAGGTAGTAATTTTCTGACATTGAAATAAAAAGGTTTGCCTGAGCAATGGCAGAATCATGAAAGAAGGAAAAAAGGTAACTCTCAGTATTAAATTGTTGGTGGAACGGATTCCAAGAATGTCTAACTTCATGGTCATTTAGTATATATGTATAAGAATTTTTCTTGGAATTCTGGCTTGTCAGTGGCTCTTTGATCAATTGATTTCCGGTAGGACTGAAATTTCTTATGTATCAGACTGGCAAAAACTAAAAATTTTTCCAACATATTTTGATAGAAATTTTGTGGAGAATTTCCCATTTATGGAGGGCAATTTGGCAAAATCTATTAAACATAAAAGTTCATTTGCTCTTTGACACAATTCCACTTCACTTCACACATACAAGAAATGAGCTTTGTAATGTTATTTGTGGTAACCAAAGAGTGAAACAACCAAGTGTCCTTTATGTGATAGTCACTCTCCCAAGCATCTCTAAAAGGAAATGAAGATTCTCTCTAGATAGTGACGTGGAAAAATCTCCAGGATATGTTGTGAAGTGAAAAGAGCAAGGTACAGTACAATCAATATAGTATGTTAAATTATGTATTAGCATAAGAAAGAGGGAGATATAAAAATGTAAAATATATTAAGATATTTGTTTCTGCAGAAAGACATACTAAAATGATATATAAGAAACTAATAAGAATGGTTACCTGTGGAGACTGTTAGGAGTAAGTTAGCAGCAAATAAAAGTGAAATTTATCAATGCATGCCTTTTAAATCTCAGTTTTGTATTTTAGCTACTTGAATATGTTACTGTTCAAAAAATAAGATAAAAATTTATAAATAAATTAGTGTTAGATTTTAACCTACCTTACTTTTGCATTATAGACCTAGGTAGGATAACATTTTCTCTGGTCAATTAATGTTCAGAATTCCCCAGAATATGATTACCTGATCAGGCCTATAAATTCTCTTTCGGTTTTGTGATAATAAAGACCCATGTAATCAGCCAGGCGTGGTGGCTCAGGCCTATAATCCTAGCGCTGTAGGAGGCCAAGGTGGGAGGATCGCTTGAGGTCAGGAGTTCAAGACCCATGTAATCGCCTAACATTCTGAAGGTCCACTTTCATTCTTCTCCTGGTTATTCATTAGGATTGTGCACAAATTCTCTACCTTCTGCATCTGTGATAGAATGAGACTTTGCTGCCCTGCTGTAATTAGGTGAGATTATGTTCCTTGACGAATGAAATGTGAGTGGAAGTGGCATGTCACTTCTGGACAAAAGCATTCAATTGCCAGAGTAGCAATTCTTTATCCTTGCTGAAATTATTTTGGAAGCCCATATTTAAAACGATTTTCCACTAGCCTGGTCCTCAAGTATATTAGAAAGCAAAGTTTCCCTGTTGACCCTTACTGAGTTTGCAACATGAGAAAGAAATAAAAAGGACAGAAACCAAAGAATATTTATTTGCAATAGGTCTTTAGCTTTGACCATAGAAAAAAAGTCTTTGAGCTGAAGACCCAGGGATTTCCCTGAAGCAGATATGCACAAATTTTTCTAATCATGATTTGATGACGCTATCCTTTAAATGTAACTCCAAACAAACAGAAATTGGTACCTGGAAAGATATTCAGACTAGCAGTTAATGTACTGAAAAGCGGACTTCACTGCCCAATTCCTTCATCAGTTATCTTTTCCAAAGTTAATCAATTGCTAACCAATCTCCTAAGAGTTAGCATTATTCAGTCAGTACCTGGAAGACTGGTATCTTCAGAATACAAGGGAAATATCAAGATTCTAGGTTTACAGATTTCAAGCTCAGACTGTGAGTTATTTGATCCTGTCTGAGCAAAGTAGCAGCATATTGAGATGAATTCTTGAGCTCACCACTCTCGAATCACAGCATTCCAAATAATATCTACAATGTAAAGTGCTGATAAAATCATTGTCACTTTTATATTACTAAAATTAATAAAACCCTGACCTACTAAAGACTACACACCTATCATATAGAATTCTAAATATAGGTAGTACTATTTTGTAGTATTTTATAACAAGAGAGTTAAAATAGGAAACAGAAAGGCATATGATCAATACGAGTATCAGAATAAAGAATTAAAATAACTTACTTCTATTCAGGCTGAACTTTAGCTAAATACAAATAACAGAATTCACTGACCAATTTGGTCTTTGAAGGTTTACAGGTGAAAAAAAGTTCAGATGTAAAAAGGTTTACAAGTGAAAAGAAGTTCTATAAAAGTTTCAATCTAATAAAAGCACACAAAAGTGCTGCTCATTTTGTTCTTACTTTCATAAAGTTCAATTAGGTTGTCAAAATTAAAATGAGGTTTAACACAAGTCAAATTTCCTCCTTTCAAGATAGCACTCAAAATTTTTTTTTGAATTTTATGAGTTGTTGCTGAAGAAATGAATACAGATGAAGAGAACTGAATTGAAACATTCAAGGAATCATATATTCATAGAGTTAAAAATCTGCTTAGCTATTTATGTGCACAGATGTTTGAAAGATGAATTACATATTCTACCTACAAACTTAGAAACAAAAATTAGAAATTAAAAAAAGAAAAAAGAAAAGAAAAAAAGCTATATTTCCTAATTTACCTACTTATACTTGTTCCAATACTTTTTCTCCCTGTGCTAGTCATCAAAACCTTTTCCTGAGGTCTTTTTTATTGTATTAAATAAGTAAGGCTCACTCAATATGCAAGACAGACTTGAAATTTATTAATACATTAGCATCAGACTACTTGTTAAATCACTATGGCCATACTAAAAGATATAATTCATCTCCAGTCTGACTATGGATATTTTATGACCATGGACTTTAGATCAGTCTTTTCTCAGCTTATCATTTTAACCTTTAGAAATATTCCTATCAGAAACTAAAGGACAAACAAATCATTCTTTGAACAAAGCCAGCTCTCTAAACATCAGCCATTCCTCATACTTACTGAATGCCAACTGTCAATTAAATCTATTAATACTATAGTAACATTACTGACAGATTTAAAACATGTCCATTTCTGGATCATTATAGAAAGCGTATTTGTTTAGCTGCCTTTTAAATTTGATCTGAGTTTGGGCTCATGTATATTTCTATGTGTTGGATTTCAGTTCTATCTTTTTTTCTGTACTTTTGGTTTTTTTTCTTTTCTGTATTCTATCTCACACAATAGAATTTTCTAAGTACATGGAGAAACACTTTAGTGGCCTTTATCATCTTCCTGACTTTTCTCCTCCTACAACTCTTCTTCCTCATCTTCTTTTCTTTTCTTTTCCCCACTGTGTTCCCCTTCACATTTCTCTGCTTGTTCTACCTTCTTCTCTTACCCTTCCTCCTCAGCCATATCCCCCACCCTTTCTCTCTACTGTGCCAAATGTGCAATTCCTTCTTCAGTGACAGTATCAATAATTAAGGAAGTGAAACAAGAAAAGAGCTGATTTGAGCTCTGATGATAGATCTGCAGATGAATCAACATGGTTTGTTTAGAATCTCATTTACGACTTATAATAGCCAATATCGAGGAGTAAATATAACAAAGAGCTTTTATTTATATATGTGTGTGGGAGTATAATTACATGCACATGCTCATATTTAGATAGTTTAAAAATCATACAAGTGAATATTGGCAGTTTTACACTTCATATCTTCCCGGAAGATAGGAATACTTTCTTTGTTAACCAAATGGAGAAAAATGCAATTTTCACATGAAATCTATAACTTGGGGAAAAGGGAAATATTAATACCAAATATGGTTCCCATATATTTGTGCTAAACTATGTGAAGTATCTCCTTTTTCCTTTTCTGTTAAAGTTTTATTCCCAGGGCAGAGAGTTGCTAAACCTGTCAGCAGCTGCACAAACACTGTCTGCATATCATTTAAGGATAGTCGCACATAAAAATGTGTCTTACTGAACACTCTGTGGTCTTATAAAAATGAAAAATGCAAATTACTGACTGCAAGATGTTAAATAATGAGTTCAATGATTTAGAACCATTATCAATTATTTTAATGCATTTTGGAAGGAACTTTGTTTTGAAAATGTTCCAAAAGCATTGGATACAAAAGACAAAACACAACAAAACAAAACATGGCTGTAGTTCTTTCTGTATCCGAGTTATTATTAATAGATATAATTTCCTCTATGTAGTTTAGGTGAACAATCTTCTTGACAGACCATTCATGCAAATGCTTGTAACAACACTGGGAAATGTGGACAGCATCATGGAGCCCATATATCATGGGGGAATAAAAGGAGATGAAAGGGCTGAAACAGGAACAAAGGAACATAATTCTGGTTGCCCATAGCTTATCATGAAACAATATTCTATTCTCAACTTTTGAAATTTTGTGAAGCGAGACTTCATCTCAGCTTCCAAAATACCAAACCTTCTTTTAATCATAAAACCCAAATGATATAAACAAACAAGTCACCTTTAATAGTTGTTTTCCCAAAGAATTGCCAAAATCATTCATTCATTCATGCATGCCATGTATCTACTGTATGGTAAAGAACATTGTAGTAAATGCCAAAGAGCTGTGGAAGTCTAAGTCCTCTGTTAATTTACAGTAGAGGAGAGAGAAGATCAATACAACGATAGCTATTAATGAGACTTGTTTAACAAACAGTACCCGATCTGTTATCTGGCATGAGCAGTGGCCAAAAGACAGAGTTAGGCAAACTTGGTTTTGAATATCTATGCTGCTGCCTATGTGACCAGAGGAAAGTTATTTAAACTCATCCATAAAATGGAAAAACACTCAACCTTCAAATTTTAAAGAAGGATAAAATATCATGTAACCGATATGTTGCCTTAAACATACACGGCAAATAAAGAGCCTTCCATACTGCCTGGTCTATAATGGACATTCAGCATGAGGTAATCAAATTAAAGTGGTGTTAGTGTTTCTAACAGGGTAAATATTTCTAATTATAATATTAAAAAATTTAATAATAAAAGTTTAAATTCATAATAAATATAATTAACAGTTCTAGGTGTTAGTCATGCTTTGACATTTTTAATCTTTTGATATTTATTTTTTACATATTTAATTCAAATAATTTGTTTATAATGAATTTCATCTTAAGAGTTTGGTATTCAAATTTGAAAATTTTGCAAAGGAGAGTAATTCTTCTGACAACACCTAATTCCTGAAATGGCACTACCAAAACTGTAATCATATGTTCTCATTTTCAGCATACCAGTTAAATAACTCATTTGGTAGGAAAAACTTCATTTGCTACCTTTTTGCCTATGACATGGAGCGGTGTTTCTAGGAACAGTCTATTATGGCAGTTGCTGGCATATATCATAGAATGCCAGGTGAGGGCCAACCGATGTTATCATGGCAAGCAATAAAAGGAAAGCTATTGGCTTTCTTAAAGACAATATTTAAACTTTTTAGTAGAGGATAATGTGAATTAATCTATACAATTAAATGTTATTTGTGCTGTCGATATTCACAAATCTTTATTTTATTAACATATGTGTTGGTATAACAAGAAGTTCTCATATCATACACCAATGCATTCTGTCAAACCCAAAAAAGGGCACTGCATATAATATCAATAGTGATAAATAAGTTATAGGTGGTATAGACAATAAGTGGCATAGATGATGAGTTCAGATGAAGAAGACAGTTATCAGAAGATAGAGAATGATAATGACTGGAAAGGCTATTGCAGGTCTAACTTTAATCAACAAAGAAGAACGAATTGTTAGTTTCTCAGCCTCACATCTTCCCGTCTATATTCTGCTCTCTAATGTTGGGCTTTTTTTTTTAATCTTGAAAATTTTTATTTCCCTGACTCCTTTGCCAGTTCTTTTTCTCTTGCTTTCTCTCAATAGCAGGGACTGGAGGGAGACACAGAGGCAGGAGAAGGTCACCCATTTTTAGTGGCTGGTTACTCATGCAGCTATGAGGGCGGGGCAAAGGCCTGGGAACCTCCAGGCCCAAATATTATCAGCTTCCTAATTATAGGATAACTCGTGTTCCTCTTTTTTGCCCATCTTGCTCATCCAACACCTTTACAACAAATTTCTTGTATTTATTTCCCCCATGTTGGACATATATGAATGATTTCTGACTTTTTAAAATAACATATACAGCTGATAAACTTGTATATCTATATCTATATTAATTTAGGGAATTTTAAAAGCCAACAGTGATATCTAGGTTAGCCTGGGCAAAGTCAGATTCAAATGTCATATTCAAACTGTAGAAGACAAATTTTAAAGAGTTCAGAAAAAAATAAAAGCTAACCTCAATCCCTTAAAATTAATAACAAAAGTCTTTGGAAATGATGCCCCTCCTTCCTCTAGGGAATTAATTTTTAGAGATAGTTATTTGAGTCAATGAGGCCAGTTCACCCTCCATCATAGGTATGACTCTTTGGTGAAGGCTTTTTAATTTTCCAACCCCACCCCCCATAACTTCTTCCACAAAACCCACACATAATACAGAATATGTAAAGAACTGCTCTTTAATCATAACTTTATATAGCTATTAAATTCTAAGTTTTGTGGGGTTAATTGGAAGATCACAAAATACCCCTCATATGGAACATAGGAAGATTCTGTAAATCCACAAAGTGAATCTAAGCAAATTCATAATTGTTAAATGTCCATCATCCCCTCCTAAGCATGATTAAAAACTTGCTCTATTCATGGGGTTATCTTGGAGGTTGCTAAGTTTGGCATACATTATCTTTGTATCGCTTTTCTAAGAAAGAGGATAGCCAGAGTGGTAGCTATCCCCCTAGGTCAAGCCTTGTTTCTGGGACCACTTAGCAGGCCATCCCTCAGTCCTGACACAAGAGAACTGCTGTTCACTTACGGCCATTGATAGCAAATTCTTGCCACTTCAGTGAGGCTGAAAGATTTGTGGAAAATGAAAATCATGTGTTTGAACTGACAAATGGTATAAAACATTCATATACATGTTAAAAATAGAGTTAAAATTGAATACACAACTTTCATGAGTTTTTAAGAAAAAAAGATGATCTCACTGCATTTTGCTCCTTTAATTTAGTTTTCTTTGTTTATGTATACAAACCATTCCAGGCTATGTCTCTAGATTGGCAGAAATTATTCAATGACTCTGTTAGGACACCTTTGTGAAAAAATTTGCAAAATTCTGTCACTTTCATTGACTATAAATTATTTAAAACTGCACATGATTACAAATTAGCTAATCATGTTTAGTTGTGATATAAAATTTTCAGTTTATTTATTTATGATTTGATTCAGGTGAATTCTTGAGAAGCAGGAAAATAGATTGTCTTTTATCTACACAATGAAAGCAGCTAAAGAGATAAGCAACCTCAAGTGTACATTTATACCTGTTGCAAACTGACCAACTGCATTGTTTATTACAATTGGACATAAACTATTTTTGTCATACACAGTGCTTATATTCTTTCTGTTTATAATGATAGCTGCCAAAAAAGATTTTTGTAAGGGGAACTAAATATTCCCCTATAATTTGGCTACCAGGATATAATGAAAGCAAGCCTAGCAACATATATTTACAAAGCATTCATTAACAAGCAGTCCTAAACAGTTTATTCAGCCTGACTGTGAAACTTGATGAATCCTATTATCTTGAGACAGACATAACAATATCCTAAGACATAACAATTTCCTAGGACCCTCAGAATCAGACTCAGGCAACAAGAAACCCTCCAGAAACTAAATTCTTATCATGAGATCCTTAAGACATACCGTCCTAAAAATGCCAGCTACCATCCTAGCAAGATTTTATATTTTAGTTAACCCACATGTCTTGAATGCCTTTAATTACACCAATGAGAGCCAATAAACAACCCAGTATATTGTGTGCTAATTAGCAAAAGCCTCAACATTGAGCAAAAGCCTCAAATGTTGACCAAGGCACAGAATGCTAAAGTGTTTCTTCTAAATACCTCAGGAGGGTAGCCGTCCTGAAATCATGACAGAGACTGGACTTGCTATTAGAACAGTCCCTAAAAGTGAAGTGTGATCTAACCTGTATTTCTTAAATTCACATTGTTTATGCTGAAATATTTTAAGGTAAATCATAGATATTATAATAGACTTTTGTTTTTCTTTTCTATTCTGAATATGATCTTTATTTTTGTGTCACTTTTACTATCTGTGTTCTATAGTATTGGCTGTTGTAGAACAAAAAATAAAAAATATGAATGGGTTAACATAAACACAAACCCCATTTTCTGTGGAATACATGTTGCTATTGTCCAAAAGGAATGTATTTACTTATTTGAACAAAGCTTTACCATGGTAACATGCAGACTGATTTTGCATCAGTATAAAAATTGATTTTAATCTTTCTGTTTTATAAATAGGGTTGAAATATTTCTGGACTTGGCATGAGTGCTAATGAGAAGAAAACTTAAAACACGATGGTAAGTCTTGCTTCAAACACATGGTAAGGTTTTCATTCACTTACTGAAAATCTTTAACATCAAAGTTTGTGTGAGGTAGAAATGGAGTTGAAATGGGTTTGACGATAGCTATAAAAAATTGGCAGTCAGTATTTATCTTGGACATTTTATTTCCTCTTCTCTGTTCATATCTTTAAATTTACACAAGAAGAAATGCAAACTAACTATCATTTGAAAATTTGCTGCTCAGAGTATAGTATGCTGGCCTTCCCTTGGGAACTTGTTAAAAGGGCATATTCCGGGGTTTACCTCAGTCTTAGGGAATCCCAGTGTCTGGGAGAGACCCAGCAATGTGAGCGCTAACAAGCCCTCTGGATAACTCTGAAGCTTATTAAAGTGGGAGAAGCTCTGATCTGAAAGTTATTGAATTTCTCGAGTCACTTCTTAGTATTCAAATCAAATTCATTAAAATGAAAGCTAGCCTTTTAAAATGCTATTGGTAAACCTCCTTACTCTTGTTGTACAACAAAACACATAGCATCTCCAATGGTTATAGTTTTCTAGGAAGGCAATATGCATATTGTTTATGTTATCTGTCATGTGTATATAAGAACACTGAGGAAATTCATTGGATAGAGAGAGAAAAAGAGAAAGAGAGAAATGAGCATTCTTCCAATCTGAGATATTACCTGGGAAGGGTTTGTAATTGATTGAATCTCAAATGATCATGGATGTGTCTGAATCATCTTCATCCTTGAACACCAGATCTTAAGCTTCATAAAATACTTTGATAAAAACAATAGTTTAAATATTAACTTTAAAACTAACAAAAATCATTTAAATCAATTTTCAAGGACTCAAACAGATCCATGCTTTATATAGTCCAATCAATATGTGAGGTTTTTATGTTGGTGACAGTAAAATAGTGTAAAATAAATAAACTAATTTATATTTGATTATACTTTCTGGAACTTAAATTGATTCAGAAAACTAAATTAAATGGTTTAATGTACACTATGTCTTAAGACTGATCTTTTAAGTGGTTTGAATGTTAATCATCAAGACAGCAGAGGAAGCACTAAATTTTTAGCAAAAACAAACCATTGGAATAAAATCAAGTTATAAATGTTATATCTTGGTTGATTCCAAAGTTATTCTACTGAAATAATTTATGACCAACCAATTCATTTTGTATGACATATTTATATAGTTTGTCTATAATTTAAAAAATATTATAATAAAGCATTTATTAATATAGTACACTGTATTATAGCAAAAGTCAATATACTGCTATGTTAAATTTAATTTAATTAATAATTTAACAAACCAATGGTTAATTACAAATCATGTCATTTTCTCAATAATAAAGAAGATAAAATGTCATCAATAGCAATTTACCTTGGTTATATTTGTCTAATGCCTGTGTTCAGGTCCTATAATTATCTTATATACTTATACATTCAAGGTTACTCTTGAATTTGAATTTCAAAGACCAGAAACTTTGTTTCAAGGGTCAACATGATCAACCTTTATAATTTTTCCTTTTCAGAGTAGAATTGAATGAAAAATTTTTATAAAAACAAATTATATATGTATATTTTTATTTTATTTCTTTTATTTCAGCATATTACAGGGGGGAAAAGGTTTAGGTTACATATGTCGCCTTTGCGCCACCGGAGTCAGAGCTTCAAGAATGTCCATACCCCAGACGGTGCACACTGCACCCATTAGGTGTATATATACTTATCCTCTCATCCCCCTCCCTTGTGCCCAACACCCAATGAATGTTATTACTACATGTGCACTTAAGTGTTGATCAGTTAATACCAATTTGATGGTGAGCACATGTGGTGCTCGTTTTTCCATTCTTGTGATACATCACTTAGTAGAATGGTCTCCAGCTCTATCAGGATAATACAAAAGTTGCTAGATCACCACTGTTTTTTGTGGCTGAGTAGAACTACATGGTATACATATACCACATTTTATTAATCCACTCATGTATTGATGGGCACTTGGGTTGTTTTCATATCTTTGCAATTGCAAATTGTGCTGCTGTAAACATTCTAGTACAGATGTCTTTTTTATAAAATGTCTTTTGTTCTTTTGCGTAGATGCCCAGTAATAGGATTGCTGGGTCAAATGGTAGTTTCTACTTTTAGTTCTTTGAGATATCTCTATATTACTTTCCACAGAGGTTGTACTAGTTCACAGTCCCACTAGCAGTGTATGAGTGTTCCTATCTCTCTGCATCCACACCGACATTTATTCTTTGGGGACTTTTTGATAAAGGCTGTTGTCTCTGGAGATAAATGATATCTCATTGTGGTTTTTATTTGCATTTCCCTGATGATTAGAGATGTTGAGCAAGGGTATAATAACTAAAAGAGCATGGTACTGGCACAAGAACAGAGACATAGACCAATAGAACAGAACTGAGATCTCAGATATAAAACCGTCCTCATATAACCATCTAATCTTTGACAAAACAGACAAAAATATACACTGGGGAAAAGAATCCTTATTCAATACACAGTACTGGGAAAACTGGATAGCCATATGTAGAAGACTGAAACAGGATCACAAAAATCAACTCACAATGGACAACACACTTAAACCTAAGTCATGAAACTATAAGAATTCTAGAAGAAAATTTCGGAAAAACTCTCATTGGCATAGGCTAAGAATTTATGAAGAAAACCCCAAAGGCAATCACGGCAACAACAAAAATAAACAAATGGGACCTGATCAATTAAAAAGCTTCTACACAGCGGAAGAAACTATCATGAGAGTAAACAAAAAACCTACAGAATGGGAGAAAATTATTCACATGTTACACATCTGATAAAGGGCTGATAACTAGAATCTATATAGAACTCAAGAAAATCATCGAGAAAAAAATTGAACAACCCTATCAAAAAATGGGCAAAAGACATTAACAAAAACTTTTCAAGAGAAGATAGACTAATGGCCAAAAAATATATTTTAAAATTAGTTACCAATGGATGGTAATAATATGTGTGATGTTTCTTTTCATGGACTTTTCAAGGACTTTTTAAAGAATAATTGTACAATATTTTTGA
This sequence comes from Mirza zaza, assembly GCA_008750895.1. Lineage (NCBI taxonomy): Eukaryota > Metazoa > Chordata > Mammalia > Primates > Cheirogaleidae > Mirza > Mirza zaza. The sequence continues at coordinate 23,341 of VSMD01036429.1, forward strand.
TAGGGTAGAACTATTGAAAAATAGTCATGATTCAGGTGGTGCTCTCTGCATATTTGGTCTCTTTCCACTTAAATTACCCAATAGCAATCCTTGTGAATTTTGAGCAGGGTATAAGAAAGGATGAATGGTGCCCAAAGTATAGGATTACTCACAGTTACTCTTGATGTAACTATCTTAATGCCAAGGACAGTTTTCACAGGACTTGATAATGTCAGAGGAGTAACACCATTCTAAACATGTTTTTATTTGTTTTGACTCCTATGGAGCTTGACGCCATGTCAGTGTCAGATCTCTTTATTATGTTCTCAAAAGACACATAGCCTTTTGTGGGGGACAATGAATTACCAAAGTATATGAGTCTGATGGCAGTGTCCAGCCTTGTATGATTTCATTGATTGCAGTGCTTCCTTACTATGCATTGATACATGACCTGGTTTTGTAAGTTGGTAATTGGTGTTTTATATGACACTTAAAATGGTACAAAATAGATAGAAGTGCTATGGTCTTTGAAATCAGTTAGAACTGGGTTCAGATTTTTGATTCGGAACTTTGTTGTCACCCTTAGACTAGTTCTTTAAGCTTTCTGAGATTTTAAGCCCATGAGATTTAAAATAGAATAGTTGTAGAGATTCAGTTAGATGGTCTATATGAATCCTTGGTATAAAATGCCTGGCAAGTAATAGATGTTCATTAAAATATATTTATTATTATTATTCCTAAATATAACCATAATGGCACATTACTCAACAGAGATTATTTTGACACCTTTTAAAAGCAACTTCTTTGTGTACTTTAGGATTGTGAATTTCCTAGAGGGCTAGAGTCATAGTATGACATCATCTTTCAAATCCCCTATGTATTCCCAACTAGGTCTTCATGAGGTAAGGATAGCTTACCTCATGACTTTTTTACTCCCAAATGTTTATACCATTTAATTGCTCATTTAACCAACATTTATTGGTAATTATAACATGGCAATTGCTGCACATGTTCCTGAGATTCAAAGATTGAAGATGCCTCCAAAGAAGTCTCTATCAAGTGCTTAGGCATCCAGTGAAGACCTTTTTTTTATTAATGGTCCCATCCTATATTCCTGAATTATACCAATAAAACAGTAGTTACATGACTCTATACCTCATTGAAAGTATGGCTTCATAGACATTAATATCACTTTTTAATGTGTATTATCCATTTGAACAAATCATGTAAGCTAATATGAAGACCAACTAAAAATATATGTTCTTCATATTTATAGCTTATTATTTTTTGTTACTAGTTAAGTAGGGAGTTACTAGTAAAGGAATACATATTTATTTTTTAAAACAAATCTATATTAGTCAAAAAGAATGGAAAGGAATCTATAAGTCATTGCAATTCACAGTAGAACAATTGATAATTCCAAAAATTATATTTGTTATAAGCATTTCAAAGAGAAAAGCTCTTTGGACAAAAAACAATGTCTCCAATTAAAAGGAAAATGTAAAAACAAAACCGTTCATTTTCATTTGGTTTAATAATAAATTTGAAAAATATTGTTAAATAAAAATTGGCACAATATTCCTTTTTTTCCAAATCAAAGTGTTCTCCAAAAGAAACCCTCTATTTAGTGATTTTTGAGTGATTATATTGCAGAAAAGAACAAAATGTCTCTGAAACCACAGATGTTTCCAGGGTTAGGCTTTTTGGCACATGTCTTGTTGAAATATGCCAAATAGGTGTTTTCAAAATGTGTTCGTTTTTGTGTTCCTCCAGGAACCATATTTGGTATGGCTTAAGTTTGAAAGCAAATGTTATAATTAATTAAACATTATGTTTTTCTGCCTCATAACTCTCCAGTAGTCAACACTATCAAGAACATTCTCTTTTCTTCCCATGACAGTTGGTAGTAATGTGCAGGTCAGTGATCAGAGCATTGTCAGTTATGTGTGAGATTTGCCCCCATGACACTAGCAAATTTGGGGAAAGAAGACTTAGAAGTCATTACAAAAGATTTATAGGCACTTTATGCTCCTTGGGACAGAGAGGAGGGAAAGAAAGGGTGTGTGAAAACATTGGCCAGAGTTGCTAAGAAACAGTCAGTGAGAAGGCTGCGAAGGTGATGACCTGTCCACTTTCTCCCCAACTCCTAAACCCACCATCATTTTTAGTCATTTAACTGGTGTGATCAGGTGCTCTCATCCTACAAACTGGCCTACAGAACAAGGCAGAGAGGCTGCTATGTTTATCCTCTTGAAAGTTGAATTGGAGGTCATGATTTAAAGCAATGGTAAGAAATCAGCAGTTATGTAGCTACCTGGGCATACGGCCATACCACGAAGAAAGCATCAAGACTTCTCTCAGAAAAAAGTTTGTCATTCCATTCTCTTCTCCATCTTTCTCCTTTTTTAGTTTATATCCATTTTTCCTCCTCTTTGTATACTTATACTTTATTTTCCCCACTATATTTTTCCCTTTGTTAATGTTATTTATTTATGTATTATTCATTCATTCATTTAACATTTTCATAATAAATGAAAAATAAGTTTGACCCTTATGTTTACTTTTGTCTAAACAATCAGCTATAAAAATCCAAGATTCCTTATATATCAATAATATATATTTAAATGCATGAGTTTTGCATATTTAATTGCATTCCATCTATGGATTCCATTAGAATTGACTATAAGCTATTAAAATATAAGGATCTGGGGAGATTTTCAATTAATTTACAAAGATTTAAAAATCTGAACTATGCTAATATTCAATCAAGCAAAGATGTAAAATATTTAATCCCTTTGAAGTATTTTAAAGAGCTATTAAGGAAGCATTCAATGACTTAATAATCTTTTATAATATCCTCTTTACAATGTATTAATGGAGATGCAGTTAAGCAGGAGCAAGTACAGTTTGCTACGGCAGATATTTAGGATTTATAAGTCCTACTCTTGACTCTAAAAAGTGATCTTGGACCATGCACTCACCAGTTTCTTTATCTGTAAACTGGAGCCCATCTCTAACATATGTAACTCATTTCGGGTTTGTGGGATCATATAAAAAATGCATGTAAAAAAGTTTAGGAAAAGCAGCACACACACAAAAATTCTGATACACTGTTTTCTCCTATTTAAAAATATTTATTCTTAAAGTTAGTTTTCCACTCTCCTCAGATAAACCAGCATGATGTTTAAAATAAAACACACACACACACAATTTATAATGTATTTCTCCCCTCCTTAAAACCTTTTGATGACTCGCTATGAAGTTTAGCAAAAACAATTCTACTCCTACCCCTTACTGTGGTCTACAATGTTATACATTACCCAAATCACCACCAACCCTCACCAACCCTTACAATATGTTGCTTTTCTTCCAATAAATTATAACGTAATTTGCAATTATTGGGTCTACTCATTTGCTTACTGTTCTTTAGGCCCTTTCTGCTAGAATGGTCATTACATTTTTATATTGATAACAAAATTCAGAAGTAGAAAAAACCACATCACATTGTAGAAAGTACCACAATATGTTTTTAAATATATTAATTAGAACTTCTTATACCATTATTTGGACATGATAAACCTGCTAAGAAACTTGTTCAGAACTAGACAGAGTTTATCTTCTGTCACATCTGTCCTGAACCAGAGTAAATTTCTAAGTTAATTTCTTGTGATTAAAATTTTCTTGACCATAAAAACTGAAGGGAGAAAATAATTTGTTAAAATGAATTATGTTGCAATATATTAATGTTCTTATAAAGTTTTTGAAGCCTATAAGATATAGGTTTTCAGAAATATTTATGAGAATGGATATACTGTTTAATGATGAGAATTTAAAAAATTTATTACTAGAGATATTTAAACTAATGAACACGGTAAAGAAAGCACTTTTTTCAAACTCTTTTGCTAAGAACTACACATATTTTTCAAAAGCAAATAGAAATGGAAATAATTTATTCTTAATTCTAGAAATTGTGTGTATGCTCGTGTGAAGATGCTGCTTGGTACTGTCTAGGAAGCTGGTTTTTAAATGTTCTGTGACAATGGACAAAAAAAATCCAGCATTTCTTTGAGTTATTTTGCTGTGCCCTTTGTGAATTATGGCAAAATTAGCAAACTATTTTGCTGAGAACAAAATTTACCTCTCTTCAGAAGTGAGCATAATTTTCTTTGTAAAAATCAAATAATCTTTCACATGATAAATGTCAGCGTCTTTGTTCCTGTTGCCCAGAGTTCTTATTCCCACTCTGCCTTGCACCTCCAAGCTCTTGTGCAAGAACACACTTAGTATACACATACTCAATATGCACACACATGCTTACCAATGCCATAGGCTTCAATCACTAACCCTATACTATTAATGCCATAGTCAACTCCTCCAGTACCTTCCTCTCTCCTGAATGTGTCTGCTTGCTATAATGTTAATATAAACCCTTTGCCTAGGGCCGGGCGCGGTGGCTCACGCCTGTAATCCTAGCACTCTGGGAGGCCGAGGCGGGCGGATTGCTCAAGGTCAGGAGTTCAAAACCAGCCTGAGCGAGACCCCATCTCTACTATAAAAATACAAAGAAATTAATTGGCCAACTAATATATATATAAAAAAAAAAATTAGCCGGGCATGGTGGCGCATGCCTGTAGTCCCAGCTACTCGGGAGGCTGAGGCAGCAGGATTGCTCGAGCTCAGGAGTTTGAGGTTGCTGTGAGCTAGGCTGATGCCATGGCACTCACTCTAGCCTGGGCAACAAAGCGAGACTCTGTCTCAAAAAAAAAAAAATAAAAAATAAAAAAATAATAAAATAAACCCTTTGCCTCCACTTCCTACACTCAGTCTTATAAACCCACACATGAATACACATGCATTCCTTAAGCATCTTATGAGCTTGTTCAACTTTACAAATTTGGCAGATTGTGGCAAAGGGTTGTGTATTTCCACTTTTTTGGGAAGCATGATTGAGTCCCCACTCCATTTGTGCCTGGCTTTGTTTATATTTGACAGGCCCACTACTTCTCTTTCTCATCCCACAGCTAACCCTCTTAGAACAACATTGACTCTGAATCTCTCAGAGAACATTTTACAGTTCATTTTCACTCTTCAGCATGGCTTTGCAATCTTTTTTTCCCCCATTACAAGTACATTCCAAAATATATCTTCCATTTTCCATTAGAGGTACATTTCAAAATATATCTTGTAAAGAAAGAGCAATGTTGATGAATAATATACACTTTAAACTTCATCACATCATTCTAAACTTTGGAGAAGAAAGTAAAAATTAGGACAGATTAGGATATGAACTTTTAGAAAGAGGAAGACACAAGAAGACAGATGTAATTAAGAGGAGAAAACAAAACAACACCACAAAACAACTATGAAAATTCTAGGAGAGCAGGAATGATGTTTTTCTACAAGGGTCTCTATAGGCAGGTGAATTTATATTATGGTCATTTGTCGGGTCCGAAATTTTAAAAATATCCACACTGATCCAAGGAAAAGTCCTCTCACTATAAATATGAATACTGCTTTTTCATTACATGAGGAAGCAGAAAATGAGAGCTCAAAAAAATGTTTATTGAACCATATTGAATCAGATTACCAAGATAAGACTTAGGAGAATTCAGCCTTAACCTAACTACTCCTAGAAAGAAGTTTGGCCTTAAATCTATGCATATTCTCCTTTTTTGCTGTGCTAGGATGGACTTTATAGGAACCTTGGCTTCCTATTCTTAGCCCTCTTCGCTAATATTAAGAGAAGAGAAAGGCTTAAGCAGCCTATAGTTCATCTTCTTTTTCCACGAGCCCCACTCTGATTCTGCTCAGTTTTTAATAGGGGGTAGTACATTGCAAAGATAAAACCACTCAAATACCACCTTATGGGTCTAAAGGGACCTGAGAGAAAAATAAACAGAAAGATAAATAGACATGTAGTTGTCTGTCTTCACCAAAAGCTTACCTATCAACACACTGACCATATTCTATCTATACAGTCCTAGAGACTTGTCATGGTTCATAAGTATGATTAGAGGAGAAAAAAATGATAAAATTATTTACCTCCATCTGTAGTTTCCAAAAAGAAAGAACCTAAAAAGTGTTGATGAATTTCATTATTTGACATTTTTAACTATTTTTCTTTAAAAATAAATCTGCTAAATAGCTTGCTTTTAGATATAGATATTATAAGTAGCTGTATATTCATTGTTATTTATATTGTTGACTTTTAAAGTTCACAGATATAATCCTCACATTTGTGAGCATTTTGCAAGTGCCCAATAGTTCAGTGACTATAATAATTTGTAATTGCTGAGGCATAAGTTATAATCACTATCACATGGGAAAAACTGTCCTTTACTGAGTGGTTGATAGTGTAGTATCTGTAATACAATGAGGCTTTGTACAACACTTTGCATATCAATAGGAATGTGGAGCTTATCTATAACAATAGCTTTATAAAGGACTTCCACAGTTTTTATTTCGAGGGAGAATAGCAGAATGGCTAAGGCCAGTCTGGAGCCACGCTGAGTATGTGTACACATTGTAACAGTAGCACTTTCTAAGTAACCACCTTGGGCGAATTACTTAACCTTTCTGTATCTCAGTTTTCTCAACTTTAAAATAATAATAATAATAATAATGCCTACTTCATTGGGTTATTGTGAAGATTTTAAAAGGCTTGAAATGCAGACTGCAAAGTTAGTTCTTCATAAATGTTAGCTATTATTATCTCTTATAAGTCTATAATGAACACTCAAAGTCCATATATAGCCAATTATTCTCCACTATATTTCAGTGGGAAAATGTTATATTATAGTTGTGTTCGGAAATATTGGATTTCGGAGTCTCAAGGCTCCATTCTATTGTTCCATGTTGTCTGTGGCTTCAGAACTCTAGAAGAGAGAGTAAACACTGCTGTTATAATGTATAGAATGTTCATTAACATAGCAATAAAGTAAGTGTACTTTTATTTCTCGGATCTAAGGGAAAACAGAGCAATACTGACTTTAAGCAAAAAGAAATATAAGAATAAAGGAGAGGACAATTCTTGGCAACCTGGTTTCATCTGCTCCCTTGGTATTAAGAAAACTATTTTCTTTGTATATACAATTGATAAAATTGAAAGAAAAATATTGAGAGTTTATAAATATGTATTAGAATTTTTTTCTGGTACAATGTGTTTTCAAGACAAAGCAGAGCATTTCCAAACTGATTATTGTATAAGACAGATAATGAATTCTCATTGAGAGAATCTAGTGTCAAATCTATTTAGAATCATCACAGCTTTTTAGTTACCAAGGATTTCATATTGAGATTTGAATATGAATGAATTTTTAATAGTTTAGTTCCAGATGGGCCATTTCTGTTGATGGTGTGCCTTCTGATACCTTCTAGAATGGTCAATCTTATAGATCCTAATAAAATATTTATGATGATAAACAATAATAAGAGTTTTTACCTCTTGCCATTTTAAAATATGTCAACCACCATGACAGACACTTTACATTAATTTTCTTACTCAGTTTTTCTATGACTGAGGAAATGAAAGTCCGGAGAGGTTTAGCAACTTGGCCAAAGTAACACAGCTAGTAACTGGTAGAGCCAGGCAACCAGACTCCAGAACCCTTGCTCTGACCACCACACTCATGTTAGGTGAGCAAGGGCTTATGGGAGCTTCCTGGTTAATTTGAAAGGAGAAACTGCCCCAAATTTCCCTTAAGCTTTTTCTAGGAATAGTTGATTAATGGACACTGATGAAAACATGCTTTTCTTTCCTTGGACACTTCACACAGGTAATGCAAAAGCCTTATGTGATGGCAACAACCATGTAACTGAGAGTATAATATTAACTAAAAAGGGACTGCCACTTTTATACTTTTATAATTTTTGTGAACATAATTAGCAAACTATGGTTCCCCTTTATTTCAATGGGATGACTTATAGAATAATAAAATCAATTAGGGAAAAAATCTGGAAAAACTCTATTTTACTGAATGCCTAGAATCACCATTATAATTTCTGATAGATGGATTGTTATAATTACTAGATTTTCTGAAAATGCCACTGACCAACTAAGAAAAAGCTTCACATTTTTATAACAGTAGCTGAATTATTTTTTCATGCTTACTATGCACTTAACTAAATGTGCTCTCTCACTGAATCATCATTATAGCCTAAGACATATGCCACTAACATGCCCATTTTAAAGTTAAGACAACCGTAACCAAGAGGGAATAAAGTACATGTCAGACTGCTAGTAAGTGGCAAAGCATAGTAGAGGCAAGACTAATAGGCACTATGTCAAACTGCCTGCGAGGATTATGTGATATTTTATCATTTTCAGAAAAGCTTTCCATTAATTAATTCATCCCTTACTCACAAAAGCTGCCTGAGAGACACAGAAGAAATTAAGAAACTGAATTTCTGAGAGGTTAAGGGTTTGTCCAAGATCACAAGGATTTGAAAGTAGTAACTCACACATTCTTGACCAGATTTTATGTCTCTTGTTCCCCAGTTTTCTAATGTACCTACTTCCTCTTCAGATGACGATAACAAATGCTTATTTTTTATTACTCGTCTTAGGATGTTGCTTTGATTTAGCTGTTGAATTCTGGCCACACAAAATACAGCTGTTGCTTCTCAGAGACCTCAGCTCTTTTTGACCTTGGCAATGTAATTCAAGTAGAGGGAAAGTCAACCACAAATGTTTATCCATCTGCCCAGTCCCTCTCCATTCCTTCCGAGCTCTGACTCCCTGTATACACAGGATTCCCTGTGGACTTTTTATGTGTCCTACCCCAGTACAAGTTCCATATTCAGAATTTAAATTAGGATCTGTTGGTCTTCTCTGTGTTTTTCTCTGTTACATCTTGAAATATAAACACATTCTTCACATTAAAGAATAACATAATTTTATGTTCTTTCTTATTCTATTATTGTTGCTACTTATCTTTATTTGTAAACTTTCATGTTGTTTCTTCACCTTTTTTCCTCCATGCTTTTAGCAATTTGAAGTTATTCAGCGGGTACAATTTTACTGTAACTTCACTCAGCAAATAAAAAAAAAGTATTATTTAATCCATTATTAATCATGATTGCATGTCTCTCTGCTGTTTTAAAATCCCTCCAAATTACCTCAAACTCAGGTCTTTCATCTTTAATTTTATCTATTCTAATTTAGTGACATGTTACAGCTAAATATTTAGCATCTTCAAAAAGATCTCAGGTAAGCAGGTGGAAGTACACTTTCAGTATTAAGATCTGTATTTAGCAATTAAGTAATTCACTGCTACTGATAATGTCACAAAATCCCAATTGTTCAATGGTATGGAAATGTACAAACATCTCATATATGTTTTAAGAAATATTTTGCCTCTGTTTATCAAGGTTCCATGTGCACATAAGCTCTGGGACTGCTGGGGTTCCCCTTTATATTCCACACTGGTTTCTGTTCCATTCAGCCAACTAAGTGCTTCAGAAATAAAAAATATTATTTCTTACCATATTTTTATAATTAGCTGTTAGGTTCACAGTCTAGTTACTCCAAATAGTGAGAGTGCCAGACATAGCATTTCATTATATTGATTGAATTGTATGTATATTCTAATGAAAGACTGTTTCTAAATACAGAGGCTTGGGGAGGAAGGGAGTCTCTAAATTTCCATTTAGAAACGTGGCTAAAAATATTTAGCAGAATGGGAGCATTGAGTATGGATGGGGTTATTCGTATTCTAAATATAAATCTGAAGCCATATATTGTTATTACTTATTATAGAGCCAAACTAAGAAGAATAGGTGATCTATAACAGTAGTCAAAGAGCTATACAGCAAGTATAGTCAGGAAGTATCCAGAGGCCATACCTGTGGCAAAATCTGTTCACAATCAGTCCATCTAAGGGGTCCTGAGCCAGAGGAATGTCTCTGCATCTCAGCCATTTGGCATAATAGATTTACAGTACAGAAAGAATTAAAAAAGAAAATTGAAATTACCTGTAATCTATTCAGAGATAACCACCAGTGCTAATATTTTAGAGTACTCTAAAAATTATGGCTATAAAATTGATATAGATGTCAAATAATAAAATCTTCTGGAGGCTGATTTTTAGTAAGCATCAATCTCTTTCAAAATGTACCTAAGATCTGATACAAAAATTACACCTCTAAAAATTTATGTTTAAGAAATAATCAGAAATCTCCTGAAAGATTGTGTGTATATGTCTGCATAGTGATACACATATGCAGGTTTGTGTTTTGCATATATATTTTTGTACATATGTATATATGTTTGTGTATACACACAAATATATCAATCATTTTCACTTATAATATCAGAAGAGCTCTTACTTAAATTTTTAGTCAAAATTCTACATCATTTCATTGACTACACAATACTTGATCATGTAGACATGCCATGACTTATTTAACTGGTCCTTCTGCCATTGGACTTTATATCATTTCCTTTTTACTTCATAAATATTATGAAGTAATATTCTTGTGAATAATATTCTTGTGAATATTATTCTTGTGAATAATGTTCTTGTGAATATTATTCTTGTGAATACTATTCTTGTGAATAAATATTCACAAGAATATTATTCTTGTGAATACATCTAGGCATAAGTCTCTAATTCTTCATTTTCAATAAAATTTTGTGCGAGTAATTGCTGGCTGTGTACATTTTGAAAGATCATTAAGATGAATTTATATTTCCACCAGCAGGATATAAGAATGTTATTTTACTCACACTCTCAAGATATTATCATAAAAACAAACAGTCCCACAACATATACTAAAGATAAGTGGAAATGATACCTTGCTGTGTTAAATCTTTATTTCTCTACATCTTTTTTGCAGTAATATTATTTGAACTTTTGTCCTCCTTATGTTTGTTGATCAATTGCATGCCTCCCCTTGTATTTCTTAGGAAATAGCTATTTGTGTTCCTTGCCAAGTTTTGAAACTTGCTCTTAATTTGTTTCTTTTATATTCATGAAAATGTACTGTGTATTTATAATTTTAACACTCTGTTATGTTTTCAACAGTTTGACACATTTTTAAAAATTTTTTACATACTAACACGTGTTGGCAAACTATGCTCATTAAGGCCACATAGGAAGCAGAATTTTTGATATTCAAAGCAATTTTTTACCACATTATTTTGTTTAATAATAAAAAAAGAATTACTAGTTTCTTCGGAAGAGTTATTTAACTTGTAAAAGCTACTTTATTAGGGCATCTTGGCACGGTTCTCTCTCTTTTCTCATTTTCCTCATGCTTCACCTGTCCACATCACTCTGTATGCATATTACCAGAAAATCATTAAAAATGATAGAAGTAAGTGATCTAATGTTTTAGTCAGCTTGGGTTGCTATAATAGAATATACATAGACTGAATGGCTTATAAACAATGGAAATTTATTTTTCACAGTTCTAGTGGGTGGGAAGACCTAGATCAAGGTACAGGCAGATTCAGTGTCTGGTGAGGGCCCTTTTCCTGGCTCATAGATGGCAGCCTTCTTGCTGTGTCTTCAGATGGCGGAAGTGCAGAGAAAGTTCTCTGAGACCTCTTTTGTAAGGGCCCTAATCTCCCTCCTGAGGGTTTCACCCTCATGACCTTATTACCTTCCAAAGCCTTCATCTCCCAACACCATCACAGTGGGGATTAGGTTTTAACATATGAATTTTAGGGGGGACACAAACAATCTACAGCACCTAAATATAAAAGATTATTTATCCTAAGTTGTACTTTCTTAACCCCAAACTATTGATTTCTAGCAAACACAATATGAGTAAATTTGTATAGTAATACTTTACTTTTTACATGTAATATATTTTATCAACATTGTTGAGTTCACATAGCATAGATGATATAATAAGACTTCATATTTCCACTAAAATATGGAAAGGTCATGAATATAGCTCCCTTTCCACTCTGAACAACACAACACTGAAACAATGAAAGAGACATTTATTTCTGAAAAGCTATTGTTTGAACCTAAAATACTCTAATACTCTTCATGAATTTTTTACTTCCTTAAAATTGTTTGATATATAATGTCTTCTCCTGTTTAAAATATTTTTCTAATTTATTGTTCTGATATTATGCAAAATCCAGTGAAATTAATAATTTGGCTTTCAATGGGTTTAATGCTGGGCTGCTACTGTGGCAAAAGATAGGAAATTCCTTTTTAATTGCAGTAGAAGGTTCAACCTTCCAACTAGTAAGAAAAAAAATATATATGAAAGTGAAGAAATAAACTTGACTTCAGGATAGAGACATCTTGGGAATCAGATGATGCCCTCCATTGATGTTAGATTTGGAGAACAAATTTACTTGTCAACTTGATGATAATGAACATTTAAAAGATTTTAATTTTTAAATTGACATCTAAGTTAAAAAAAGGCATAATATTTCCATTTTGATGTATTTACATAATTATTACCAGTCCCAAATGACTTCACATGTGAATTTCTTCCATCCATTTGAGGAAGAAATGATAGCAATCATGTATAAACTCATCCACAAAATATTAAAAAAAATGTCTAACTTTTTTATGAGGTCAGTGTAACCTTGATTTTCATAATAACAAAGATTCCAAAAAAAGAGAAAAAATTACAGATAAATGTCTCTCACAAACATAGATGCAAAAATACTTAATAAAATATTAGTGAATTAAATACTATAATATATAAAAGAATAATCCATCACAACCAACTGGGTTTTACTCTAGATATGAAAGAATGATTTACTCTTTGGAAATAAATCAAGGTAATTTACTACAATTACCACAGAAAAGAGAGTAGAATATACAAGTGTCTTTTAAATACAGAAATAACTTTTGACAAAATTCCGTTTATGATTAAAAATTTTTTTAACAAACTAGAATGGAAAGGAGCTTTTTAAATCACATAAAGAATATCTACAAAAACCCTACAGCAAATACATATGTAATAATCAAATTTTGAAAAATTTTTCTCTGAGATAAGAAACAAAACAAGAATGCCTAATAGTACCATTTCTACTCCATATTGCATTAAAGGTCCTAGCCAATGAAATAAGACAAAGAAAGAAATAAAAAAATAAGGATAAAAAAGTAAAAACAAAGCTGTCATCATCTGTGCATGACATAATTTTATTTATAGATATTATGAAGAATCTACATATAAACTGTTAGAATTCATAAGTAAATTTAGCAATATCAGTGGGTATATACAAAAATTAATTGAATTTATACACATATCTACAATAAAAAATAGAACATAAAATTTAAATAAAAGAGTGTTTATGGAAACATAAATATATAAAAGTCTGGAAAAAGACCTAAAATATGTGTAAAAAGATATTTTTGAAGAGGAAATAAAGACCTCAATAAAGGGAGACTTATACCATATTTATGGCAGTAAATTGAAAGCTCAATATTGTAAAGCTGTCAAATCACCCCAAATTAATCTATAGATATACTACAATATGATTAAAATCCAAAGGATAGATCTGGTATACCATGTTGTTCTACTCAGCCACAAAAGCAATGGTGATCTAGCACCTCTTGTACTATCCTGGATAGAGCTGGAGCCCATTTTACTAAGTGAAGTATCACAAGAATGGAAAAACAAGCATCACATGTACTCACCATCAAATTGGTATTAACTGACTTAACTGACCAACACTAAAGTGCACATATAGTAGCACATATAGTAGTATATATATTCATCAGGTGTCCCAAGAGAATTAAGTGCCCATGTAACGCCACTGGAAAGGGACACCTGGAAGCTTGTGCCTGGTCTCTTCTTGACTTTGTCCTATCCACTTTTTTTCCTTTGCTGATTTTAATCTGTTTCTGTTTGTTGTAGTAGGTTGTAACTGTGAGTATAAATAGCTTGTGAATCTTGTGAGTCTTTCTGGAACGTACTCTTGGAGATCTTGACACAATTCGATTCTATTTATATGAAGTACAAGAGTGGACAATCTACACTGTTAAAAGTCAGGATGTTGATGGAAGAAGGTGATGGGAGGAAAACAAAGGGTCTTTCTGGATGCTGGTAAGGTTGCTTTTCTTAAGCTAGGTGCTGCTTATATATCTTTGAAATTCTTTGAGTGATAAAATATTACTCGGAAATTCAGTTTCTGTGAGTTGCCAGTATCATCATCTAAGGACAAATTCTTTCTGAAAATGGCTCAGCAGCGTGGGATTTTCTGAAGAACAGAACACAGAATTCCACATACCTTCTTAATGGTGATGTCCCTGAATGTGTAAAATATGCACAGATGAGCATTGGCCTCCTCTGAAGTCCACATTATGTAAGGCCTCGACTGACAAAGCTAGATTTTTCTCTTCATTAGAGCAGAGGAAGCAGAGGGGCTGTAAATACAGATGTAGCTTTGTGCTGCTGCTCACCTCCTGCTGTGTGGCTCCCTGGTTCCTAACTTTCATGGAAGACAATTTTTCCACCAACGCAGGTGTGTGGGGGGGGAGGAGGTGGATCTCAGGCCGTGATGTGGATCAGGCTCCTAACAGGCTACTGAGGGTACCCTTCATATATGTCATATGTTAATTAGTGATACAGTTTGCTTTTGCAAAGGGGGAAAGGAGAAGTTTCTGCATGAACTAAACTCATTTCAAAATGTTTTCCTCAGTATTTCATGAAGACCCATGTCTCCATCCCTCACTACCACCACCCCACTGTAGAAATGAAGAGGGAGACATAGAAAGTAAAAACATAAAGCCAAATAATATATTTGTGTGCTCATTGTCTGATCTTTGCTTCATTAGCACAACTCTAATGTACTGTAGGCTACTGGATCACATTCACAGTTTGATTTTCATATTAGCTGCATTTTCTAGCATGTGTTTCATTCAGACAAAAAGGCTGAGTTTTGCTGGAGAACTTAGCTTTCTTACAATCCAACACAAGAACAAAAAGCAAATAAATATTGTATCAGATTTAGCAATATTATTTACAGCTTTATCTGAGTCTTCACGGATATATATTTGGGGGGAGGGCAGGGGCTCCTTGCTGATAACAGTGAGTGTGAAGAAGAAAGTCTAATTTAGAGTGTCAGAATACCTTAATTAGGAGGCTTGAGTATGTGAGTGGGCTTGCCTGAGTGCCACTGTAGACATTTTCAATCATAGTCGCAAAATAAGAGTCCTGTTAACAGGAAACAGTATGAATACTTTTGAAATATCAAAATAATTGTATATTAATTAAAGATTGTTTTGAAAATGAATTAGATCAATTTAGTAAAACCTACAGTAGAAATTTAAGAATGTAAGATGAAAGTAAAAGGGCATAAACTACAATCTCTTTTAGTCCAGGGCCAATACCCTTTCAGACTGAAGCTCAGTAGAAAGAAAATTACTTCATGTCATTTCCAAAATTCTTTTTGTTTGAAAAATCATTTTGAGCAAATGAGAGGGAGTTATTCAAATGCTATTATTCTTAATTCAGGTCACAGCATGCTGGTACTGCACCATACTGTGAGTTGAGTGCTTTCTGATGGGTACAGCTCTTTAAAGATAAGAACAAACCTACAGATTATCCTTCAGCTATTGAATAGCAGTTTACTTTTTAAAAAATAATATGATTGTCTTTTCAGAAAGGAAAATATATAGGAAACATTATTTTGAAAGTGAAAGTAATATGCTCTGACATTCTATTTTTAATGTTTTAGTTGTACAATGTATTAACATTTATGAACCATTAAACATGCAGGATTTACTGCTATTTTCATTTTAAAAGATTATTCAACTTTGATATTGAATATAAAATGATGTAAAAGATTCACTTTCCCATATAGAATAGATTCTATAAAATATGAATGTTTTTGCAATAAATAAAGATAGGCACAGGATATTTATTATAATCTTTATTTCAGATGGTTGGCTTTTAGTTTACTTTAGTCTTAATCTTCACAGTCAAACTAAAAGAAGCACTTGGGAGCATGTGTACACACAGGTGTGTACACACAGGTATGTACACAAACACACACACAGACGCTCATGCTTAACCTAGGTTTATCTTAGGAACTTGATTTAAAAATAAAAATTATAATTTGTATATTTATATTTGAAACTTCATGGTCTCTCCAGACACTTGTAATCCTCTAATTTTATAGATGAGGAAATGAAATTCTGAAAGATTAACTACCATATCCAAAGTTGCATAGTTTACATAGACAAGTCGCTAATGCAGGACTTTTCCATTACACTATATTCTTTTTCAACATTCTCAAATGAATAATTTTTATAAATTATTAAGGAATACAATATTTAAGGTAAAATGTATAGCATAACATACATTATAGTATAATGCTTGGGAATATTTAACTTTATTATTAATATTCTGGTATCTCCGTTTTTATTTTTATTTTACCCTTTTAGCTAACATCAAGTGCAAATTTAAAAAAAGAGTCAGGGAGCTGGCTCCTAACTTTTCAATTCTTGAATATGTTTTCTAGTACATGTTGTGATTTTTTAATGATACTTTATTTAAAGAACTAAGATATGTATTTTATTTTCCTCAGCATAGTTTGTGATACTTCTTTACATATATTTACATATGCCTTTAATAAGTGATCTCCAACCTTTTTGGCACCAAAGATGGTTTTTATGGAAGACAATTTTTCCACGGACCAGGGAGAAAGGGAATGGTTTGGGGATGATTCAAGCACATTATATTTATTGTGCCCTTTATTTCTGTTATTATAATATTACATTGTAATAGATAACGAAATAATTATACAACTTAACATAGGCTGGGAACCCTTGCATTTAATAGCAAAATACATCCTAGACAAATGTATGAAATTAATAACATACATCATTTTGATATTGTCATTTGGCTCAGGATGAAGACCAAAATAATTAACTTAGCATTTTTTTCTCAAACATTGATAAGTTTATTTAAGAGAATCAAGAAATACAAAAAATTCTGAATATGCTTTTTCTTGGTTATTTATAACAGCTTTATTAAGGTATAACTGATATAAATTACACACATTAACATTATACAATTTGGTAAATTTTAATATGATACACAATTACTGAAAATAAGATAATGAACATATCCATGAGCTTCAAAAGATGCCTTCTGCCTCTGTGTAATTCTTTCTTTTCCCCCTCCACAACCAAACCTGTCTCCAAATATCACTGATTGTCTATCATTATAAATTATTTTGCATTTTCTAGTATTTTACCTAAATGTATATAAATACAATATTACTCTTTTTTAAATCTGATTTCTTTCTTTCAACTTAATTATTTTGAGATCCATCCTTGTTGTAGCACATAACAAAATTCATGCCTTTTAATTGTTGAGTTAGTCCATTGAATGAATATTCCAATTTATTTATATAGTCATCCAATGATAAGTTTCGGATTGTTTTCGGTTCTTGGCTATTATAAATAAAGTTGCTATGAACATTTAGTAACAATTTTGTATGTAAAAATGCTTTTGTTTCTCTTGTATATGTACATAAATAACTTTTTAAGAAACCACCACACTGTTTTTCAAAGTGGTGAAATGACTTTATATTCTACCAGGAGTACATGAAAGTTCCAGTTTTTCCACATCTTTGTGAAGCCTTGTGTGGTCCATCTTTTAAATGTTCATTCTTCTAATAAATGCTTAGTACTATCTCATGTTTTCTTAATTTCCATTTCCTTAATGACTAGTGATTTTGAGCATCTTTTAATGCGCTTTTTGCCATGTATATATCTTTTTTGATGAAATGTCTGTTTAAAATTTTTGTGTTTCAGCTAGGCGTGGTGGCTCACACCTGTAATCCTAGCACTCTGGGAGGCTAAAGTGGGAGGATTGTTTGAGGTCAGGAGTTCGAGACTAGCATCAGCAAGAGCAAGACCCAGTCTCTACTAAAAAATAGAAATAAATTAGCTGGGCAATTAAAAATAGAAAAAGTTAGCCAGGCTTGCTGGTGTGCACCTGTATTCTCAGCTACACAGGAGGCTGAGGCAGGAGGATTGTTGCTTGGGCCCAGGAGTTTGAGGTTGCAGTAAGCTAGGCTAACACCACAGTACTCTAGCTCAGGCAACAGAGTAAGACTCTGTCCCATCCCCCCAAAAATAATGTTTTTAAAAATTGTATCACTTGTTTTCTTTTTACTCATTTTTGTGAGATTTTTACATATTCTTGATCTAAGACCTTTATCTGATTGCATTGCAAATATTTTACGACAGTCTCTGATTTGTCTTTTCTTTCTTGTAAGAGCATTTTTTGAAGAGCAGAAGTTTTTAATTTTGAAGAATTACAAGTCATAAGTTTTCTTTTTTATGGATTGTGCTATTAGTATCATATTTAAGAGTTTTCTGTCTTACTAAAGGTCATGAAAATTTTCTTCTATGTATCTTCCAAAAGTTTTATAGCTTTAGGTTTCATACTTAGGTTCAAGGTTCATTTCAAATTGACTTTTGCATATGATATGAGATATAAATCCAAGTTAATATTTTGGTATATGAGTATTCAATTTTTTCAGCATCATTTGTTGACAAGACTATTCTTTCATAACTGAATTGTCATATCTTCTTTCTCAAAAATCAGTTAATTGTCCATATAATGGTGGATCTATTTCTGAAATCTCTTCTAGGTTCCATTTATCCATTTGTCTAACTTTATCCCAGTCTATACTGTCTTGATGCCTGTAGCTTAATAACAAGCCTTGAAATCAGGTAATGTTAGTTATATGACTTATTTATTCTTTTTCAAAGATGTTTTGTCTACTCAATGTCCTTTGTATTTCTATATAAATTTTAAAGTCATTTTGTCAGTTTCTACAAAAAAAAAACTGGTTGAATTTTCATTGGAATTGTGTTGAATCTGTAGATCAAGTTGAGAAAAATGTTAACATTGTAACAATATTGTCATCCAATTTATGAATATGGTACATCTCTCCATTTATTTATGGCTGTTTTATAGTTACTATATTAATATTCAAGTATTTTTATAATTTTTGTCAGCTTTATTCCTAAATTGTTCATATTTTTATGCTATTTCAAATATTTCTTTTAATTTTAGTTGTTTACTGCTAGTATATACTGTGCAAAACCCTTAAAATTGTGTTCTCATATTATTATTGCAAAAATTTAACTTTTATATACATTATAAATCTTACAATTCATTTTACTATTTATGTTAAACAGTAGATTATTTTTAAGAGACTAAATAATAAGAAATAACATATTTAACGTATGTATTTATAATTTTTAGTATTTCCTTCTACATGAAGAATTTCCTTTAACATTTATTGTATTTTAGGTCTTCTGATAATGAAATCTCTCAGCTTTTGCATTTTGGAAAATGCTTTGTTTGATCTTCAGTTTAAGATACGTTTGTTTCTGAGTATAAAAGTCTAGAACTTAAATCTTTTTTTTTTATTATTCTACATATGCTTTCCCAGTGTCTTCTCACTTACATTGTTTTCAACAAGAAATCTGCTGTCATCCTTACCTTTGTTCCTTTAAGCAATGTGCCTTTTCTTTGGCTGATTAAAATATATATATATATATATATATATATATATATATATATACACACATATTATATATATATATACACACACACACATATATATATCACTTGTTTAATAATGTTTTCATGATATACTTGGGTTGATTTTCTTCATGTTCCAGATGGAGCCATAAATTCTGTTACTGTATCTCGTATGAAAATACAAGTCACAATACATTTTAAACTGAATATATTTAATGCTTTTGTGGCTTTCCTAAATAAATTACAAATTACCTGACTAAAACTTGAATTACTTGGCTATAACTACATATTACTTAAATCAAAATTACTTTGATTTAAAAATTTTAAAATATACAGAGTATAAATTAAAACTCAATAAATATTTGAGATAAGTTCAGTCTCACCCTAAACTTATGTTTTCATTCTTGCCCCTTAAAATCATTTCCCTCAGATAGTTAAGGTATTATTAAGTTTTTATGAGGACAGTTTTATACTTTACCCTAAAATACATCAGTGTCTTCTTGTCAAAAGATGACAGCTCTCTTGAAGCAGGTTGTAATCCTGCTTACCTTCATTTAATCAGGATTTCAAAATATTTCAATTTAAAAATTGTGTGGCTCTATCACTTGTGAGAAATTACAAACATTTTCTCACCTTTGTCTTTAGTTTGAGTCATGAACCTATTTAACACCCTGAAGTAATAGAACACAACATAACTTTTTGTAAAAAAAACTTAATTGCAGTATTTACTTGGGCATGAAATGATAAATCTTTTGATATATTGTGTACTATTACTTCAGTAGACTCATGCATGGAACCTTTAAATTAATCAAATATTCTAATGCTTAAAATGATTTTCAATTATATGCTTTTGGGTTATCAGTTTGAATATAATTAGAATATGAATTCAGAAATTATTTTGAATATTTACATAATAAAAAAGATTGAGAAAGAACACAAATATATATATATATATTTACATATATATAGTGATTGTAGTAGCATGGTGGCATTATTTTTTCCTCTTCTGCATTTCCCCAACTTGCTATTCATTTATATTGCTTTTATAAAAAATTAGTTAAGTAAAATAGTAAAAAAGATTGTAAGAAATAGAAAAATGTATTAAATATCTACAAAACTCAAGTTAGAAAATAAGAACATCAAAACTACTGTGTCACTTAGTCAACAGTTCCTGGAAACATGGCTCAACTTCCATTTCCTGTTATGCAAAAGTAGGTATAATTATTAAAAACTCCAACTTTTTTTGATATATCAAATATTTATCTTCCTAACATAAAGCCAAAATAATAAACACACTTAATAAAAAACGCTCAAATAGCAACCTCTAGGAATCAGAAAACAATCTCCATGGATATATTGAATTATTTTATTCCTCTTTATAAATTATGTTTTCTTTTTGAAGAAATCTATAATCTTCATTTGTTAACCCTCCAAAAACCCCTAAACATTTAAATTGGTACTAGTTGCAATGAAATTAAAATTAGAGGCTTTCAAATATATAATGTGTTATCCAAATGCTTATAATTTCAAAATTGATATTAGGCAAAAGTGGCTCAAGTGAAACTTGAGGATGATGGAACTTTTCTATATCATCACTGTGCTAGTGGTTATATGGGTATATATATTTTTCAACGTTTATTAAACTTAAAATGAGTGCATTTTAGTATATACAGATTGTACACCAATGAAGAAGATTCTAAAAATACATATAAATAAAATATTTCTAGGACCTAAACTTCTCAGTGGACCTAATAAGTAGGTCAACAAAAAGGAACTATTGTTATACATAACTACATGGATAACTCTTTAGAAATTATGTTAAATGAAAAAAGCCAATCCTATATTTTTATATTGTTGTATAAAAAAGCTTATGTACTTATGTACTTTATGTTATATAAAAAAAGCTTATGTACTAAAAAATTTTGTCATTTCAATGTGTTATATAAAAAAGCTCATGTACTTTTATATATAACACATTGAAATGACAAAATTTTTTAAATGGAGAACAGATCAGTGCTTGTTAAGGGTTGGAGCAGGGACATGGAGGTGGGAGTGGGGCAAAGGGAGGTGGATGTGACTAAGTGCAACAGGACATGTATTTGTAGTGATGTTCTTTAACTTAAGTGTGGTGATGGACAAACAAACCTCATGTGATTAAAAAAAATAGAAATAAAATATTTTTGGAGCTTGGGTACCTCAGTGGAACTAATTAATACAAGGCAGGTCCCAAGAAAAAAAAAATATGAAGACAAAGGTAGTCTTTCTCAACTATGATCTATTCAGGGATCCTAAAAACTGAAAGAAAGAAAAAGGAGGCAGGGAGGAGGAGATAAAGGAAGATAGAGAGAGAGAGACAGAAAAAGAAAGTCATGAATTAGGCAGAGTTAGTAATGATGGAGATGATGGACAAAGATTAAAAGAAAACAATAATGAAATAAAATACATAGGACTTGATTGATTAGTTGAATGAATGATGGAAACTAAAGAGTCTTGGTAATTTGCACATCTTGGTGAAGTGACATACATATCTATGATGGTGTCTGGGGAAGTGTAAAGTTTTAAGGAAAAATGATAAGTAAAAATAGAGGCTTTTAAATTATGTCATTCAAGAAAGAGCCCATCAGGTAGATGGCTATATCAGTCTAGAACTCAGGAAAGAAGCTTAGATTAGAAATATACTGACCATGAGCCTCAGGAGAGCATTGTACATATGTTAAATATATTGATCTGGGCACATCTCAGTTGGAAACATGTTACACATACAAATGTTTGAGGGCATGCCATCTTATACCTGTCAATAATAATATTAATAATGATAACATCTAACGTGTGGACATTCAACATGTACAAGGTGTTTCTCTAAATACTTAATATAATTTATCCCATTTAACTCACATAAAATCCTGTGATATGAATATTATTATCCTCATTTTACAGTAGAAGAAACTCAGGTTAAGAGGGGTTAGCTATTTGCATCTACTCACAAGCTCTTAAGATGTAGGCTTAGGATTCATATTCAGCCTAGTATCTTTATGAGGCTCTGGAGCCTGCTGTTTTATTAATGTGCTATCCTGTTTCTCATGTCTGTAAATCCATTATGTCAAGGTTTATATACTGTCCAAAATTTCTTAATTTTTAGTTGTCCACATTCTTATTTCCTTTACTTAGTTAACATCAGATATTTAGTGATTTTTTTTGGCACAATACCTTGATGTTTTCTATGTTTCATTCATGTACCCAAGATGTGTACAAATAACTAAAATGAACTAAAAATAAATGCTGTTTTGCACTTCAGAATAAAGTTGTGCATAAAGCTTGTATTTCATTTTAAAGAAGTTAAGAAATATTGGACTGAATGAGAGAATGCTTGAGACCTCATGCTTGATGAACCAATGCTGATATCAGCTGAGGACAGAGGAGGTAATTTCATTATGTATTTATTAGAAATGAAAAATCATTGACAAAAAATACATTTGAAGTGTTTATATGCATATAAAACTGTATAAAAGTGTGTTTCTTATGAAAATATGGTCATCCTCATAGATTTGGCACTCTAAACAGTCTGTCTTCACAGAATTTTGTAAAACACACTGATGATTTATTCCAATGAATAAATCAAATAAAGAATCTTACACACCTATTGACCCTGCTTACCACCTACTAATCAATAAAAGTTTCTGCCTATTTATTGGTCTCTTTCAGGGTGATCTTCAAAAATTAATGTGCACAGCTAGCTTTCTCCCACCTGTTCTGCCTGTCACTTCCCTTCATATACCATTCTTCTCCAAAACCTCGAAACCAATCATTAGAGAACTAGACAAGCTATTAATATGATTAAAAGTCTGAAGTATTAGCAATACCTGGAGAACAGATGTGGTAAAGTGCACAGGATAATATAAAACAACCTTTAAATTTATCATTGCATCTGCTCTGTAATTCTATAAGGATTCTTTCAGATAAATTGTAAAGAGTGGTTAGAAATGGTTACATGTTGCAACTCGTAGATAATTGGTAGGATAAAATCCTCGTATATTGGAAGCCCTAATGTTAAAAATGCTCTTCATACAAAGTATTGTTTGGCTGAACTAGAATGAAGCATGAGTTATGCAGCCGCATTGATTAGATAAATGATCATATAAAGCAGAGAATACCTTTAAAAACTTCATTTTTTTTTTTTTACAGACATAATGCAGTAGTATGGGAGTGATAGCTCTTCAGTAAAAGTTATATTCTCAGAGATATCAATATCATTCTAAATCTATTCTTTACTTAGTACTCCACAGAGCAAACTTTAATATTTCTTTTCTGTAACAGATGAATAAAAATAGTGTCAACATGTCCCTGCTCGACAGCTAAGAATGACTGATGTAAAAATTCACTAAAGTGTACTTTATAAACACTATAGTAATATTTTGCTATAAATAAAGAATAAATATAATAAACTGCAATTTGAAAAGCAGACAAGTGAATTCAAACCTGATAGTTTATAGTCCGCTTGAGAGTAAAAACTCTTTAAATGAAGCCTTTAGTATACAACTTCTTCCTTTAAAATCACAACTGAATTGACTCAAGTGCCAAATGTGTTCAAGATTGCCCTAATATGCTGTATATATGTACGTAGATATAGATATACAGATTTAGATATAGAAATAGATACACACATACAGAAACATACCAAATATGCTCATGCATAACATGCTGATTTCTTCACCTCTCATTCTCTCATTTACTCCTTAAGCCCCTGGTAATATCACTTCTTCCCCCACATTGAAAAAAAACTACTTTCTTAAATTCCCAAAGACTTCTGATGTACAGATATAATGGTAACTACACCATAGCCATTTTCAGTCTTGTCTTCTCCCCCACCCCTAAAACTCCCTCTTTTCTTGATTTCTGGACACCTAATCCTCCTGGATGTTTTTATTGCCTCTTGGCTGCTCTTACACATTCTCTTTCATGGGACATTTTTTTTTCCCATTTTTCCATTATGTACTGGTCTGTTAGAATTTTTATCTCCTTGATGCATACACTCTCTCTTAGAAAATCTCATTTTCATTTAAAACTCCAACTACCATAATATCTATGCTGCTGATTGCATAACTTATTTCTCCATTTTGTTTTACAATCATATATTCAACTGGCTACTAGACATTTCTATGTGGGTATATTAATAGTGCATTCAGCACATCAAAACCCAAAATCTTTAACTGTGCTTCAAAAGCATATTTCTTCTTTATCCCCCTTCTTACCTAATTCCCTCATGAATTTATACAGGCAAAAAACCGGAGAATCATCACTACCAGTCTTATTTATAATTATTTTGGTAAAATATTATAAATTTTACCTCATGTATAGCTCTTAAGTTTATTCTCCACACCTTTACATTTTCATCAACATTTCTGTATTCAGAACTTCATAACCAATAATATGGAATATTTCCTTAGGCTGATAAATGGATTCTCTGCCTGTAGTCATCCTCTTTTAATCTACTTTCATCCTGAACCAGGGTAACATATTATATTCATATATAATATATACACATATATATTGCATTATTATACATTTAACACTATCAATATATCAAAATGTAACACACAATTTTCATTCCCTATTCTTTCACTATTGCCTTATCAATATTCCATCTGTGGAAAAGAAAAGTGGTGAATATGAATAGTTTTTTGGACTTTTTAAAACTGTACATCAACTTCTAAGATTCTGATGTGTGACTTCCTTACTTAAGTACTATGTCCAAAGACAGCTGCTATTTCTAATAGGGGTCTCACATTCTTTAAGTGTGTTGGAGCACTCACAAAAAAAAAAGAAGACAATTATTGAGCTACTAGACAGAATACTCGCTCTTCAGTATGGCAGGTGAGATGCTGCACAATCTGGTTACTCTCCTCCTATTTAACCTCCTATTTTCCAATTAAACTTAGGCATCCCTTGCTTAAAGACATTTTTCTGAACCTCCCATCCCCACCAAGACCAGACTGAATTAGGTATCTCTCTTTTACCTACCCACAGCACCTGTAATGGGTTGAATAGTGCCCTCCCAAAATTTATGTTCACCCAGAATCTCATTATGCGACCTTATTTAGAAATAGGGTCTTTGCAGATGTAATCATATTGGACTTATGGTGGACCCTAAATACAATGATTAATGTTTTCATCAAAGGAAAGAGGGAGATTTGGACACAGAGAGACACACAAAGAGGAAGGTGATATGAAGATGGAGGAAGAGATTGAAGTAAATGAAGCATCTGTAAGCCAAGGAACACCAATGATTGCCGGCAATCACCAGAAGCTAGGCGTGGACAATTTCTCTCCCAGAGCCTCCAAAAAAAAAAAAAATCAACTCTACTGACATCTTCATTTTATACTTCTAGCCTCCTGAACTTTAAGAGAACAATTATCTCTTGTTTTAAACCACCCAGTTTGTAGTAATTTATTACAGCAGCCCTAGAAACTAATAGAGCAGCTTATATTTACCACTGCTACAGCACTTATCAGATTGTATCCTGGTTATTTTATTTGCTTAGCCCACTTATAGCCCCAACTATATTCCAAACTGGTTAAAATTACTTACCTTCATCACCAATGTCTTCAGATTCTAGATAAATGCTTGCTGTATTTATATAAATACATAAGAAAATCATATTTAAAAATATAATTTACAAAGACATTTTGCCTGAAAAAGTATATAATTTGGTCTTATGTTACAAGTTCCTTGTAGTCTAAGAAGGACACAGAAGTGAAAGTTGAACAATGGAAAAAATGACACAAGAGACAAATATTTGGAAAAAACTCTTGGTAAATCATGTCATTATTATTAAGGAGGGGGGCAGGGGGGCTAATCATCTGGAGTCAATAAAATAGAACCTCATATACTTCATTCTAATATCTATAAAAAGGAAAAGTTGATTTTATTTGTGATTTTTCTGTGTCATACTCTAATAGACATAAAGCACTAAGTACTATAATATTATATTCTAAGGAGATAAAGTATTTATATGAATACAGACATACCTTGAAGATATTGTGAGTTCAGTTCTAGACCACTGCAATAAAGCAAATATCAACAATAAAATGAGTCACACAAATATTTGGCTTTCCGGTGCATAAAAAAGCATGTTTACACTCCACTGTATTCTATTAAGTATGTAATAGCAGTATATCTAAAAAAGCAATATGCATACCTTAATTAAAAACTACTTTATTGCAAAAAAATGATAAAGATCATCTGAGCCTTTAGTGAATCATAATCTTTGTGCTGGTGGAAAATGTTGGCCCAACTTTGATGGCTGCTGGTGGATCAAGGTGGTAGTTGCTGAAGGTTTGGATGGCTGTGACAATTTCTTAACATGAGACAACAACGAGGCTTGTAATCCCAGCACTTAGGGAGGCTGAGGCAGGAGGATCACTTGAGGCCAGTAGTTCGAGAGCAGTCTGGACAACATAGTGAGACCCTGTCTCTACAGAAAGCTGTAGTTCCAGCTACTCAGGAGGCTGAGGCAAGAGGATTGCAGGAGTTTGAAGTTACAGTGAGCTATGAGCTATGATGATGCCACTATGCACTAGCCCAGGCAACAGAGATAGACCTTGTCTAATAGAAAGAAAGAAAGAAAGAAAAAAGAAAGAAAGAAAGAAAGAAAGAAAGAAAGAAAGAAAGAAAGAAAGAAAGAAAGAAAGGAAGGAAGAAGAAGAAGAAGAAGAAGAAAAAGAAAGAAAGAAAGAAAGAAAGAAAGAAAGAAAGAAAGAAAGAAAGAAAGAAAGAAAGAAAGAAAGAAAGAAAGAAAGAAAGAGAAAGAAGGAAGGAAGGAAGGAAGGAAGGAAGGAAGGAAGGAAGGAAGGAAGGAAGGAAGGAAGGAAGGAAGGAAGGAAGAAAGAAAGCGAACAATGAAGCTTGCTACCTCTATTGACTCTTCCTTTCATGAAACATTTTTCTATAGCATGTGATGCTGTTTGGTGGCATTTAACTCACCGTAGGACTTCTTTCAAAACTAGAGCCAATCCTCTCAAACCCTGTTGCTGCTTTATCAACTAAGTTTATGTAATATTCTAAACACTTTGTTGCCATTTCCACAATGTTCACAGAATCTTCACCAAGAGTAGATTCCATCTCAAGAAACCATTGAAACCATTTTCTTTGCCCATACATAAGAAACAACTCCTCATCCATTCAAGTTTCATCATGAGATTGCAGCAATTCAGTCACATCTTCAGACTCTACTTCTAATTCTAGTTCTCTTGCTATTTCCACCACATCTGCAGTGACCCAGCACCTGAGGCCCCCAAGCAGTCGCCTGCGGTGGTGGCTTTCTGTGGTGGGCAGTCGCCATTTTGGGGGTCCATCCAGAGCCTAGAAACCTGTGGCATGTTGCGGTTCTGAACACCACCCCTTCTCCAGCCCAGCAGAACAAGCTCAGGCAACAGTCTCATGTAATGCCCTTGCCCCTGACTGACAGAGCAGGCCCTGACCTTGGAAGAGAGGAGTAAGGAGAAAAGCCGCTTTCTGAACATTCGTCCCTAACCCGGCTGCTTGCCTTTTCATGGTGGCAGATCAGGCCCTGTCTCTGGAGGTTCAGAGTGACAGAGAGGCCGCTTTCTGGGCTGGGTCACATGGCAGCCATGGTTTGCACCTCTCTCTCCGCAGCCCAGCATCTTGTATAGCACTATTAGGCATCTACCCAAAGGAACAAAAGACTTTCTATGATAAAGACATCTGCACTCAAATGTTTATGGCAGCACAATTCACTATTACAAAGGTGTAGGAACACCTCAAATGCCCATCAATATATGAGTAGATTAATAAAACATGGTATATGTATACAATGGAATACTATTCATTACAAAAAATAATGGTGATCTAGCACCTCTTATATTTTCCTGCATAGAGCTTGAGCTCATCCTGCGAAGTGAGGTATCACAAGAATGGAAGAATAAGCACCACATGTACTCGCCATCAAATTGGCACTAACTGATCAACACTAAGGTGCTCACATGATAGTAATATTCTTTGGGGTTTGGCGGTTCGAGGGTGGATAAAGTCACAATTAATGGATGTGATGAGTGTTGTAGCTGGGAAGATCACACATCAAATCATAGCTTGGGTATGGCAAAGTCATAACATGTAACCGAAATGTTTGTACCCCCATAATATACTGAAATAAAAATTAAAAGAAAAAAGAAAAGCACATTAATCTTCTTGTATGTTTTCATCAGAGCTCTTGGGTGATTAGTTGCATTGTCAATGAGTAGTAACATTTTGAAAAGAACCTTTTTTTTAGCAGTAGGTCTCAACATTAGACTTACAATATTTGGTAAATCATGCTGTAAACACTTTTGCTGTTATTTAGGCTTTCTTGTTCCATTTATAGAGCACAGGCAGAGTAGATTTATCATGATTCATGAGGGGCATAGGATTTTCAGAATGGTAAATGAGTTTTGACTTCAACTTCAAGTCATCAGGTGCATTAGTTCCTAACATGAGAGTCTTATCCATTTAAACTTTGAAGCCTGGTATTAACTTCCCTCTACCCATGAGAGTCTTAGATAGCATCTTCTTCCAATAGAAATTTTTTATATCTACATTGAAAATGTGTTATTTAGTATAGCCACCATCATTGGTGATCTTAGCAATATCTTTTGGATAACTTACTGTAGCTTCTCCATTATCACTTGCTGCTTAATCTTGTACTTTTATGTTATGGAGACAGCTTCATTTCTTAAGCCTCATGAACCAATGTCTAGCTTCAAACTTTTCTTCTGTAGCTTTATTACTACTCTCAGCCTTCATAGAAATGAGGAGATTTAGGGCCTTATTTTGGGTTAAATTTTGGCTTAAGTGAATGTTGTGACTGGTTTGATTTTCTATCTAGACCATTGAAACTTTCTCCATATCAACAATAATAAACAGCCATTTCACTTTTGTATTGTTCACATGTTCACTGGAGTAGCACTTTTCATGTCCTTCCAGAACTTTTCCCTTGCATTCACAACTTGGCTAACTGGCACAGGAGGCTGAGCTTTAAGCCTATCTCAACTTTTTTCATGCCTTCCTCCCTAAGTTTCATCATTTCTAGCTTTTGAATTCAAGTGAGAGATGTGTGACTCTTCCTTTCGCTTGGACTTTTAGAAGACATTGTAGGGTTATTAATTGACCTAATTCCAATATTGTTGTATTACCTATCAAGGAATAGGGGGACCTAAACAGAGGGAGAGAGATGAGAGAATGACAGGTTGGTAGAGCAGTTAGAACACACACATTAGTGAATAAGTTTGCCATCTTATATAGGCACAGTTGTGGCACCTCAAAACAATTACAATAATAACATTGAAGATCACTGATCACAGATCACCATAACAAGTATAATAATGACAAAGTTTGAAATACTGTGAGAATTACCAAAACGTGCCACAGAGTCATGAAGCAAGCACATGCTGCTGGAAAATTAGCCCTGGTAGACTTGCTTGATACAGCGGTTGCCACAAAACTTTAATTTGTAAAAAATGCAACATTTATGAGGGCAATAAAATGAAGCAGAATAAAATGAGTTGTGCCTGTAGACAGCACACCACACCAGAAAAAGCCATTTAAATACTCAAGAGGATTCTCTTTGATCCTCTTTGAATACCTATTTGCTGTTCTGTAATGACAAATGTGAGCTGCATCATTAGTCTCAGGGTTTCTTTCTTTTTTATAATATTCTTCATTTTTTAAGGATTAGCATTTAGATAATATTAATGTTGTTGCAAAAATGAACGTTTATGTTCTCCCTATTTTCCATCAGTTGTCTTCTCTGCTCCAGGGAACCACAGCATGCAGCAAAAATATTAAATAGCTCATTTTTCTTTCTGCTAGGTCTTCAAAGGATCAGTTAGTTTCCACTGCAAGTTCAAGTTTATGCAAAATAGACTTAATTGCC
Organism: Mirza zaza; assembly: GCA_008750895.1. NCBI lineage: Eukaryota > Metazoa > Chordata > Mammalia > Primates > Cheirogaleidae > Mirza > Mirza zaza. Next base: position 53,733 of record VSMD01036429.1, read on the forward strand.
TGTCACCCACATTGGGAAATATTTCAAATATGGGTTGCTATTTAAAATAGTGTTGAGTTCATATTTTTCAAATCTCCATACACACTTAAAAATAAACGCACTGCAAAGAATAAATTCTTAAATTCAGAAAACATGCAGTCTAGCCAAGATTTAGGAAATTGAGGATTTAATAAGCCAAGTTTTCTTTGTTTAATTTGTTTTTAATAATGATTATTCTTCCTGGTGGCCAAAAATGGCTCAAATGACTGCTGGGAAAATATATAGTAGACTAAGGACAAATGCATATCATATTACCTTAATTTGGGGGAATTATTCAGATACATGTTTTTTCTTTCTTTTATTTTTATTTTAGTGTATTATGGGGGTACAACTGTTAAGGTTATATGTTTTTTCTTATAGAATAACTGGGAATTTTTTTTATAATTTTGCTTTCAGACATTTACTCTACAAGATTACAAAAAAAGAAAATTTAAAAATCTTATGATATAATGACATACCCTGGAGGGGTATACCTCACTGTGCCATTGGAGGGTTGCATTGTAGCTCCAGAGCTGTCAACCAAAATTATTGATGTGCCCAGAGGATGCCTCACCCCTATCACCTGTAATCATACTTCCTGGGTAGAATAACACTCTAACAGACATTATAGCTAATTGTACGCATATGAAGACAGCACTTTATAGATATAGATATATCTGTCTCCCTAGTAACTTCTAAATGAACTGGCAGCTCATCTAAAATAGATAACTATAAAAGAAATGATAAATCAAAAACTGCAGCACAGTGGAGAATTCTATACCCTTCTACAAATTATGTAATTGAAGAGACTAGGAAAAAAAGGAGGGAGAGAGGAAAAGCACAAAATAATCGAAGGTTGATGGAGTTAAATCCAATGATTTGTCATTCTACCACCATCTTGACCCAGAAAAGATGTTTTAATTTTTTTCATTTTTGATTTATTGTTTAAAACTTATTTATTTTTAATTTCAGAATATTACGGGTGTGTGAACACTTTGGTTACATATATTGACTTTGCACTGCCCAAATCAGAGATACAAGCCTACCCATCCCCTAAGCAGTGCGCACCACACCCATTAGGTGCGAATTTATCCATCCCCTTCACCCCCCTCCCACCTGCCAGACAACAGATGGATGTTACTTCTCATATGTGCACATAAGTGTCAATCAATTAGTACCAATTTAATGGTGCAAAAAATACATACAGACGTATATTTTTTCCAAATTCAAAATCAAAAACAGAATATGAGACAGATTATATAAAAAGAAAAATAAACTGGTTTTGCAATGTGGCCATATTGGAAAAAACAATATGTGGATAAATACAACAAGGAAAATAGTCTTTGTCCTCACTAATCTTTAACTTCTTTTTTAGTCTTACAGACTTGTCTATGAAAACTATAAAAGGAAAAAAAAACCTTGAGAATTCCCCTAAAAAGTGAGATGGAAAGTGGGGGCTTGTAATTTTCCTGTCTCCCCAGACATCTCATCTTCTTCCCTACCTGAGCAGTGTTGTGGCAGGGGAAGAGCATGGCATCTGTCACTTGGTACCTGTAAGACTGAATTCTCAGAGTCTCAATTTCCTCAGCTATGAAGTGAGGGTTATAAGATTTACCTCAAAAAGTTCTAGGAAGATAACATTAGGTTATGATTATAGAAATAGTCAAATCCAGAGAATCACACATAGTAGAAATTCCACAAATGCCAGTTTCTTTCCATCATTCCCTCTGATGTTCAGTGAGACTTTAATAAATTCAAAGGGTTACAATCTCAGAATTGCAAAAACAAGGGAATCAGAGGCAGAATATAGGGTTTTCTGTCTATTGCCATTTTTACATAAGGACTGCATTTATAGAACTTATTAAAAAGAAAAAAATCTAACAAGTAAAAAGGATGCTAATGGTGAATGTATAGAATTGCAAGTTTAAAAATGAACTACACTGGATCAACATAGTACCGCTTTCCCTTCAGCCATGTCCCTACACTATACTCCACTCATGGCCTATATCTTTACCATCCTACTATTTCTCTATTCCTCTTGGCATACGGAAGCTCAGCAGAATTTGACATTTTTCCAGAGACTGCTCCATTCTAGTATAACAATGACTTTGTGATAATGGGGGGAAAGATAATGATAGAGTTGTTAAAGTATTTCAAATTCTTCATGGTGAAATATTTGTTACAGAAATATAATCACAGCTACAAGAAAACCTTTAATTCCTAAACTGTCTTACATATATAGAGTCTGTGCATCTAAGTAATCAGATGTCATTTTTTTTTCAATTTCCATAAAAGAAGTAAATTATGTCAAGTAGGAAGTAAAATAAAACATGCAAAGATTCCTACTTTTCCACTTTTCCTTCTAATAGTTGAACGCTTTCACAGCTGCTACAAAGATGTTTAATGTTATATTTTCTGTGAGTGTGTGGGGGTGGGAGTGATTGAGGAGAGGGGGTTTTAATGCCCATAATCCCTGGCAGCTGAATTCCCCAAATGCTCGAGCTGCCTGGATTCTTCTCTTACGCGTGAGTATGTGGCATAGCTGAGGATTTCCTCCATTCCTACTTTAGTCTTTGTTTTCCTAAATTTTGCTCCCCAACAGAGCTTACTTCAAATGAATTCTTAGGAACACGGAGTCCCATGCAATACACTGTGTTCTGCTTTCTGGTACTACTTATGGACAGCACTGGAGAATTGAAGATAGCGATTGTCTCTTTGTGCGGGGGTTGGGGGAGCAGTTTATGTGTCTTATCTCGTTATGTTGCAACTCCTTTTGAATCTCTAAGAAGCCTTTGCTTCAAAACAAAAGCATATGCCTTTGCTTAAAGACACAAGACATAAATTGTATTATGCGGTGAGAGCATTTTAAGTCTCTCTGTATCCTTACTGTTTCCAGAAGAATCCAGTGCAAGGCAGTTCTGTTAGGTGAGCAGGCTTGCATCTTTTCCTGTTGCTTAGAATGAGCCCTGAATGAACAGTGAGGAGATCTGTATTAAAGTGCAGGCTCTGCCTTATTGCAGTGATCCCCTAGGAGAGATGATGGTGGCTGCTGATAGAGATAAAAGGCAAGAGAAGTCATCAGATTCTGGATATAATCTGACCATAGAGCTGATAGGAATTGCTGACTGACTAAAAGTGGGCTGTGGGTTGTGAGGTAGAGTGGAGTCAAGGATGATTCCAACTTTTTAAGTTTCACTTTTGCCTGAGAAACTGGAAGAACAGGGTCTTGCTTTGCTGAAAAGAAGATGGGAAGACTGTGGCAGGAGCAAGTCTTGAAGGCAAAACAAGGACTTGGATTTTGAGCCTATTAAGTCTGATATGCCAGTAGACAATCACATGGGAATGTTTAGCTGGATTTGTGAGCCTGAAGTTCAGGAGAGAGGTCAGGACTCAGTGTTACCAATGTACAGATGGGATTTAAAGGCACTGAAAAAGAGTGACAACCCGGAGGATTAGTGACAGGAGAAAAGAAAAAAAATCTGATCATTGAGGATACTCCAATGTTTAAAGTTTGGGAACATGAGGCACCAGCAAAGGAGACACAGAAGGAGTAGACAATAGGATAGGAAGAGAACTGAGATTAATTATGGTCTAGGAGACCAAACAATAAAAGAGTTTCAAGAAGACTGAAGCAATAACTGTATGAATTGTTGCTGATAGGTGGAGCAAGATATCTATTTTGTTGATTCTTCTATTCCCTGCTTGGAATAAGATTTTTCCCAAATAAACATACAAAAATACAAGCTTTTTCTTTGATTATATGACCTTAGAAAGATTCATTTCAACTGTATGATAATTATTTTCCTCCCATTAAATGGAAATATAGTAATACATTTGATTTACTATCACTGATTATACAAAAAATCGATCTTTCAAAAGATAAAACTGCATTTGGTAAAATCAAGAGCAAAGGTTAAGATTTTTAAAGACTTCCTGAAAACTTGAAAAGAGTTAAAAGAATTAACATTAGACACCCTGTTTTTGTACTTTCACTGAGATACACAGGAGCCAGGTGCTTCCTGCCTAGTTTCCAATAAGTTAGACTCTTCCCAACTCATATGGAAGAAATACACTGAAGTTAGTTAATGGGAAATGTTACGAGTTTCTAAAAAATCTTGCTTTATTATTTTTTAATTTAATTACTGAGGACCTGGAATAATATCTTTAAGGCAGTAGAAAACTCTTGCCAAAAGGAAAGTGTGGTAATGGTGCTATAGTACTAATATATACAATATGATTGGCCCTAATTAAACTTATGACATAGTACCAACAGCAGTAAGTTGTCCTAATAATGATGTAGGATTAAAGAATTTTTTAAATGCACAAAGTAACATATTTTGATTCTATATCATTCACTTTATTATCATTATCTCCTAAATTTATGACATTAATCACAAGAGCCACCCCACCCAGTTTCCTAAAATGACTTGTCCACATTTTCACAGCACACTTGGTTAGAAGTGGAGCCAATATGAAGTGGACCAAGGTCACTGACTTCAAGTTCAATGTTTGGCCCCCCCACCCCAACCGGAAACATTTTGTCTCTGGTTTTGAACCATAATCTCCAATTAAAACAGTTAAATTTTATTCATTTAATTCTAGTTTTAGTTTTTTGTTTGTTTGTTTGTTTGTTTTTTGAGACAGAGTCTCACTCTGTTGCCCGGGCTAGAGTAGTTCTCTTTTTAAATGCATTTCTTGGGCAATTTTGAAGCTAAGCAGAGCTGTTAATTTTAACGGTCTAAATCAATGATGCGATCTGAGAGATGAGATCTATTTCTAAAGTATTAGAATCTAAATTTCAAGCTCAAGGAGGATAGGATCTAGTCTAGATAGTTTACCATAATATTTCTTGCATGTAGTAGTCATTCAATAAACATGTGTGTAATAAATAAAATGTTTAAATATTTCCCTCTAGGTGTCTCATGGTTTACAACACATCTCCTTTGAGTCTTGGTTTAAATTTTACCTTTTTAATGAGACCTATCAGGCAATTCTGTATAAAATGTAAACTCCCACTATTTAACTCTTTCTCCCCTGATTTATTTTTCTCCTTAATATTTATCTAGTTTCTTATGTATTTTACTGTATTTTCTTGTTTATTTTTATTTCTTGTTTATTTTTCTTATTCTATGTCCCCCATTAGAATAATGCTCGACAGGATAGACACGTGAGTCTCTTTTGTACAGATCAGTCCTTAGTGGGAAGGACAATGCCTTGTGCCTGATATTGTTCAGTAAATGTTTATCACACTGAATGAATGAGTGAATGGAATGACTTTCTACTTATTAGAAATAAGGAATAAAAGGAATATATTCCTTATTATATATTCCTTAAGAAATAAGGAATAAGAAATAAGGAATATCTTCCTTATTAGAATAAAGAAGATATTTTACATCCTCCTTATTCTCAGAAAATAAAGTGTATATAAGTATGTAGAAATATGTTACAATAAAAAGTCAAAGAGAGAAAAGCACAAAATGTTTCTTAGCATAAAGAAGAAATCATACTACAAGTCAGGCTCTTTCCTTCTTACAACATCAGAAAGCTATCTATGAGCTAACTTCTTTTGGCTGATAATAAGGTAGAACATAACAAAGAAATAACTAGGTTTAGGCATGCTGAGAATAATTAAGGAGATAAAGAAGTGTGAAAGCATTTACTATTTTAAAATTCTATGTGCTTAGAAAATACCTTGAGGCAAAACAAAACAAAATATACCAAAAATTATGGGATATCACAAAAGCCGTATTATAAAGAAAGATTATAGTAATAAATGCCTATAAAATAAAGATCTCAAATTAACAACCTAAATTTACACTAAAAGGAGGTAGAAAAATAAAAAGTAAGCCCAAAAAGTTAGTAAAAGGAAAGAAATAACAAGATTAGAGCAAAAACAATCAAAACAGAAAATAGAAAAGCCAAAGGGAAAAAATCAACAAAACTAAGAACTGGTTTTTGAAAAGATCAACAAAATGGACAAACTATTAAGAATAAATGAGAGAAGACTCAAGCAAATAAAATCAGAAATGAAAGAGGAGATATTAAAAATGATACAACAGAAATGAGAAGTAAAATTACCCTGATACCAAAACCAGACAAAGACACCACAAGAAAACATTATATCAATATTCCTGATAAATATGAATAAAAAATTCCTCAACCAAATGCTATAAAATTAAATGCAACAGCATATTAAAATGATCATACATCATAACCAAGTGTGATTTATCCCTGGGATGCAAGGATGGTTCAATACAAAGAAAATCAATTACTGTGATACACCAGATTAAGATAATGTAGAATAAAAAAATCACATCATCGTCTCAATAGATTCAAGGAATTGTCTTACAAAAATCAACACACTTTTATGATAAAACTCTCAATAAATTAGAAATAGGAGAATATCTCAATACAATAAAGACCATATATAAAAAGCCTATAGCAAACTCCTACTCAGTGGTGAAAAAGTTAAAACTTTTCTTTTAAGGTCAGGAACAAGACAAAGATGCCCACTCTTGCCACTTCTATTCATCACAGTACTGGAAGTTCTAGCCAGAGAAATTAGTCAAAAAAGAAAAGAAAAGAAAAGATAAAAAATGGACACCTAAATTGGAAACGAAGAAGTTAAATTGTTCCTCTTTGCTAACAATATGATCTTATTTAGAAAAAAAACTCTAAAGACTTCATTTTAAAAATATATCCTCTGAAAACTAATAAATGAATTCTATAAAATTATTTCTGATTTTAGAGTCAGAATATGATTATAGAATATGTGACATGACTGCATAGGGTAAGTAAAACTTCACTCTGTTTTGATTATAACAGAAAAAAGGGATCATGTAGCTGCATAGAATACAAAGAAATTTCCTTTTATCTCAATTAGTCTGCTTAGTACCATGTGAACAAACACCTTACTGTTAATCAGTTAGTACCAATTTGATGGCGAGTACATGTGATGCATGTTTTTCCATCCTTGTGACACCTCACTTCGAAGGATAGGCTCAATCTCTATCCAGGATAATATAAGAGGTGCTAGTTCACCACTGTTTATGTAGTTGTATGGTATTCCATGGTATACATATGCCACATTTTATTTATCCACTCATGTATTGATGGGCACTTGGGTTGTTTCCAGATCTTTGCAATAGTGAATTGTGCTGCTATAAACATTCGAGTACAGATGTCGTTATTATAGAATGTCTTTTTTTCCTTTGGATAGATGCCTAGTAGTGGGATTGATGGATCAAATGGTATTTCTATTTTTAGCTCTTTGAGGTATCTCCAAATTACTTTCCACAGGAGTGTACTAATTTGCAGTCCCACCAGCAGTTTAAGAGTGTTCCAATCTCTCCACATCCATACCAGCATTTGTTATTTTGAGACTTTTTGATAGAGGCCATTCTCACAGGAGTTAGGTGATATCTCATTGTAGTTTTGATTTGCATTTCTCTAATGATTAGATATGTTGAGCACTTTTTTTATATGTTTGTTGGCCATTAGTCTTTCTTCTTTTGAAAAATTTCTGTTCATGTCCTTTGCTCATTTATTGATGGGGTTATTTGATTTTTTCTTGTTGATTTTCTTAACTTCTGTATAGATTCATGTTATCAACCCTTTATAGGATGTGTAGAAAGCAAATATTTTCTCCCATTCTGTATGTTGTCTATTCACTCTAATGATAGTTTCCTTGGCTATGCAGAATATTTTTAATTTGATCAGATCCCATTTGTTTATTTTTGTTGCTGCTGTGATTGTTTTGGGGCTCTTCTTCATAAATTCTTTACTTAAGTCAATGTCTAAAAGAGTCTTCCAGGTTTGGGTGGTGGGAATAGTAAATCCACAGCTAATGGAAGTGGAGCACATTGTATAGGGGAAGAATATGCTTAGCCTTGGCTTGGGTAAGGCAAATGCATTACTTGTAACCAAAATGTTTGTACTCCCATAATATCCTGAATTAAAAAATAAAAAGAAGTCTGGTTAGTAGGAGCAGAGGGTTGGACTGCAGTGTGAATAACCTGCATCCTCACAGGCTGCTCAATCTACATATGTAGGTTTTAGACCTTTTAACACCTCTGAAAAGATAGATAAAAGAAGACAGGTTATGCAATCTGCACGGTGGCTCAGGCCGGTAGCCATAGCACTCTGGAAGGCCGAGGCAGGAGGATCCTTTGAGGCTAGGAGTTTGAGATCAGCCTGAGCAATATAGTGAGACCCTATCTCTACAAAAAATACAAAATTTAGCCAGGCATGGTGGTGATTGCCTGTAGTCCCTGTACTTTGGAGCCTGAGGCAAGAGGATCACATGAGCTCAGGAATTTAAGGTTGCAATTACCTATGATGATGCCACTACACTCTAGCCCGGGGAAAAAAGACTGTCACCAGTGTCTCTGAAAAAAAAAGAGAAAGAAGAAAACAAAAGAAAAATAAAGTAATGAAAAGAAAAGTGAAGAAAAAAGAAAAGAAAAAAGAAAGCAGGATAAAGAAATTAAAACTAAAAACTAAAGCAATAATGGATAAAAAAAATCTTACCAGGTTTCACATTGGCCTTAGATGTTTTTATCTATTTAAGTTGCTTAAAATTTACCCCTCTCTAAAAGCATGCTTAAAATTAGACATTGGCAAATTTACTAAAGATCGAATATATATTGAGGACCTCTGAGTTATACCACCTGAAAATACCCTGGTAAAGCCACCCAAATATGGCCAGAGGTATCACAATTTAGATAGTAATTTAGACACAATTTAGACAGATTTCTTAGGTAGTACCTTTGACAACAATTTGCAGGGAACTGGAGACCCTTATCTAAAGAAAGGAAAAACAAACACCTGTGTACTATTAAATTGGAACTAACTGATGAGCACACATGTGCTTAGAGGGAAGTATTAATAAATCTCAATGGAAATCAAGCAAGGGGGAGGGGTAGAAAGGGATGGGCCAAAACCTACCTAACAGGTACAAGGGACACTAGGTAACAGGCCATGTAATAAAAAACATTTGTACTTTGAAATTAAAAAAAATATTTATAAGACTGATTTTTCCAATTATTTTTTTAGAAATAACAAATGCATGTAAGTCCTAATATATGTTTTTTAAAAAAGCACACACAATAACCCAGAACTCACTTAATAAACACTAATGAACACAATGATAATAGCAACAGTTTTGCAGTTCTTGCTGTATTCTAGGCATTTTGAAATCTAAGAAATTACTATTATTATTTTATATTTCAGTTATAAGCAAGAATAGTCATAAAAATTTGTAACTTGCTCAAGATCTGTATTAGATCAGAACTTATATACAAGAACAATTTCTCCCCTCATTTGCTTTCAGTATAGGAGCTGAAGAGATGAAATACATACATGAAAAGTTAAATTTTAAGTAGAGACTTTCAGAGCAGTTCAACACAACATGAAAAGTAGAAGGAATTTTTTTTCTACATGGCAAGTCATTGAAGAATACATGACTAACTTAATGTTATTGCTGTGAACTTACACAATTAGAGATAAGGATGATGTAAAAGAATTAGGATACTGTATCCTTTCATTTGCATTATATAAAGCAATGGGCTTAGAGTTAGAAAGATGTTTAAGGACTACCTCTGATACATGTTTTCTAACTCTGAGCATGCTACTTAATCATCTAGTCTTTCTGGTGAATTATAGACCAAGGAGTATTATATTTTCCTAGAGCATATATTGTAAAGAATGAACAAAATGATGACTGTAAGAGTTATTTTAAAATTATGAATCACTATATAAATATGAGGTGTCATCATGATGTAAGAAAACATTTTCATTTATTTAATAAATGATGTTTTCTCCCTAATCTTTCTTGATAGTATAAGACAGACTGTATATATACTTTCTAGATAAATATTTTCCCATTTCATAACCAATGTATTAATATGATGTTTCAAAAGAAGAATTGAATCAAAGTACAAAGATATAGTTAAATTTCTTGATGCTCATTACCAATTTTTTCCTAAAAGATTAAAACAAATAATAAGTTTAAACAGGAATGTCTTAAGATGCTTATTTTTCTTTATTACTATTAACCCCTGTAAGCATTTAAAAAGAATTGCCATGGAGTAGGCGGATTGCTCGAGCCCAGGGGTTGGGGGCTGCAGTGCACTGACATTGCACCTGCAAATAGCCACTGCACTCCAGCATGGGCAACACAGCAAGACCCCATCTCGAAAAAAAAAGAAAAAGAAAAAAAGTCACCAACTTGATAGGAGAAAATTTAATAATATAGATAGATATACATTTTTACATTAATTTAAAATATAAATATATTAGTACAAATATTACTATTTTTCTTCTAAATTAGACTAATATAGTATTTTTTAAATACTAAAATTTACTGAAAATTCAAAATTTTATTTTACCATCTTTGCCAAAATATTTTATTGACAAATTATATGCATCTTTTTTCTGTATTGATTTCAGCTTCATCTCCTTATCAGGTGATAGGGCATATATATATGCCCTATATAAATACATGCCTTAATTATATCAATTAAGGCATGTATTTTCTATTTCTTTAAGAAAGAAAAATTGTGAAGACAGTAAAATTAGTTACTTACAAGTCTAGAATCCCAAATTTAGGGTACATATATAGAGATGATACATATGTGATAGCTTGATTGATGGAGATATATCTTTGAGGAGATACATGTAGATATGAACATTGGTACTACCATGGTGCTCTTTCTCTTTTAATCTCACTTTATTTTTAGGAATGGGCATTGTTTTTGCTTGCTATTTACTTATTAAGCCAGGTTTTCTTATTTCTTGGTCTAGCCCTATGTGTAGTTTAGCCATCTCTCCATGCTGTCTCAGCTCTTTAAAGATACTGAATATTACTATTTACTTACTTTCTCTGTGTCCTCTAGGGATGGATGAAATCTTTCCCAGAACAATGTAATTTCAAATTTGTCCTAATATGATAAAATTCAGCTGTGAATGGTTACTAAAGAATTGCCTCACATGATGAGTCAGAGGTAGACTTTCACAAAGTCTACCTTCATCCTCCCTACTCCATTTGAAAAGTTATTAGAATCATAAATATGAGTCATGGAGTTATAACATTTTAAGACCATATTAAAATCTTTCTCCCTGGCCAGGTGCGATGGATCACGCCTGTAATCCTATCACTCTGAGAGGCTGAGGCAAGAGGATTGCTTGAGCTCAATAGTTCAAGACCAGCCTGAGCAAGAATGAAAACCCATCTCTACTAAAAATAGAAAAATTAGCCAGGCGTCAGGGCATGTGCCTATAATCCCAGCTACATGGGAGGCTGAGGCAGGAGAATCGCTGGAGTCCAGGAGTTTGATGTTATTGTGAGCTAGGCTGATGACACGGCACTCTAGACAAGGTCACAGAATGAGACTCCCGTCTGAAAAAAAAAAAAAAAAAAAAAAAAAACCTTCCTCCTTTCCAGAGAAAGACCACAAAGATGAAAGAGTTAAAGTGGCTTGCTCCTAAGGCAATTGAGTAATGAACCAATATTAACAGATCAACATCTAGGCTAGTCATCTTTCCACTAAAATTCCTATGATTCCTGTCCCTAAAGATGTTTGTTCTAACTTTGTTTACTAACAGGGTTTTCTATGAGCATCTGATTTCTTGTTAAATAGAGTCGTTTCCCCAGAAAGGAACAATTCACAGTGTCTTCTATGTAAAAATCCTTAAATAGCTCTTTCCTTCAATCATACCAAGTTTGTTTTAATGTTAAATTTGGTGACTGGGAGTTGAACGGGGCATTTCCTGTTATCCTGGAATTGTGGCTAAGACTCAGAGCTTAAGGTGAAGAAACCTTCATTCTAAAGAGAATACCCTATATTCTAAAGAAAGCGACCAGCAACAGGGCCAGACATGTTCCAAGGTCACTTTAATAAATAGCAGAACTTGCACTACTACCATCAAAGACCTTCTTCCTATTAGAATATGAGAAAGGAGAAAGAGAGCCATAAGGGTTTGGGGTGAGATGAGGGAACCCAGACCGAATAAAGCCGCATGTGAAGTACAACTTTTATAGCGGTGTTTCCCTTTCCAAAGCCAAATCAAGAGTGAATTCTGAGAGATGCACTTAAAAAAATGGGGAGACTGCAAAAGGCACCTGTTATTTCTCTCTAGCTGGTTGCTCTATGAGCTGCAAACTGTGTATTCATCATGCTGCTGACATTGCTAGCAAAGCAAAAGACAGTGGAAGCGTTGCTGGGAGACCCTGTCATGTGTCCCCTTCGTTTAGGGGTGTGTCTGAACATAAGATTGGTACCTGACATAAATATTTAAATGCCTGGAAACAGTAGGTCCATTGAGTGACTGATACCAGCTGGCACAGAAGAAATCTTGATGAACTAAACCTAGAATAAGATTCAGGAAACCTACAACCTCTGTACTAGAGGACACAAAAGAGGAACTCAGTGTTAACATGGCTCCATGCAAATGATCATAGAAGTTAGAGGAGGAGGAAGAGGTCACATTCTTTTTAGGAAGCAATAGTCCAAATGATATAATGCTACCCAGTCAAATCGTACGGAGGCTAAAGGATAGCATGCATGTACCATGCAGGAGGTTAAGATCAAACTAGATTCTACTCCAAGAGAACCACACCCACCTCTGTAGGGTCACATTAGCAGAATCTAACAGAAGGAGATGGAGATAGAGCAAATCAAGACAAGACCAGTACACACTGGGACCAGAAATGGAAGTAGAAAACCATGTAGGATAATCCCTGCCTCCCCAATCTTCTCCTTCCTATCGCAAACTCCAAGAAACAAGAGCAGAAAAAGGAGAAGGGTGAAAGGACAAACAGCTGACCCCATCACTACCACCTTCCAACTTCCTGAAAACACAAGAACATCCAGCAAGGAGGCTAGTAAAACTTCTGAGATTAACCAGATTGAACATTTTTTAAAGGTAGCCAGAATGTTGGGTGGGAGAGATTTAATATAATTGAAGGTAGTAATCAAAAATACATGTCTTTCTCATATGGGAATAAAGTGTTTATATTTTGTTTTTATACCATTCCTTTTAGTATCTAGTAGACAGTAAGTACCTCATAAAAATAAGTTGAGTTTAAATGAATGTGCAATTTGTTTTTAAAAAGAGAATTTAGATGAAATTAAGTTCTCCACATAACAAAATAAAAATGATAAATTTGTAAGCAAAACTAAGAGTAACTAAAAGGATCTTGAGATAAAATGAGTAGACATAGAAGAAAAATCTTGTAGATAAAATAGTGGATTGGCAGAAGGGTTCAATACAAACACAATCATCCATAAATGATAGTTCTTTTCACTATAAAGCTCAACACTTTTCCCTGCTTTGATTTTTAGATACTTGTACAGATTCAAGCGTGATTTCTTCTTGGCAGCTGATAAGTGACATATGGCATAAGAAACTATTCCCTTTCGTTGACTTCAGTGTACTGTTCACATCCTCAGATCCTTTTTTCTCCTGTATGTCTCACAAGAAAAGGTGTCAAAGTCAACACATCATTACAGTATCTTCTCCGTACCCCCTCCCCGCCTACTCCAGTATCTCCTGTAGCAGTTAATAGCAGCTCTATCCACACTGCAACACAACTCAGGAACCTGGATTCATCCTGTTCTTTCTGTCGCTCACTCCTGCATTCCAGCCAAAACAAGTCCTGACTGCTTTATTATTTCAATATTTTTCACATCCACCTCTTCCTCTCTACTTCTGCTGTTGTTGTTTCAATACCAATGATCATTGTTACTTCAATTATGTCTCTCTCTCTCTCTCCCTCTCTTCTTTGGCTCTAAATCCGTCGTCCACAGATTACCCCAAGAGCTCTATAGCACAGCCCTGCTTAAATACAGATTTGCTTCACTTACCAACAGGGATACGTTCTGAGAAATGTTCTTAGGCGATTTGGTCATTGTGTGAACATAGTGGAGTTTACCTACACAAAACTAAATGGGATAGGCCTACTACACGCCTAGGCTATATGGTACAACCTATTGCTCCTATACTACAAACCCATACAGCATGTTACGGAATGGAATACTGTAGGCAATTTTAATACAATGGTTAAATATTTATGTTTCTAAACATATTTAAACATACAAAAGATACAGTAAAACTATGGTATAAAAGATTTAAAAAGTAAAAAACTACACCTGCATAGGATACTTTCCAGAAATGGAACTTGCAGGACTTGTTGCTCTGGGTGAATCAGTGAGTGGTAAGTGAATGTGAAGGCTTAGAATATTACTGTGCACTATTGTAGACTTTATAAACATTGCACATTTCGGTACTAAATTAAGAATCTTTTTTTAATAATAAATTTACCTGAGCTTATTGCAACCTTTTCCTTATCAGCATTTTAATTTTGTTTTCACTTTTTGATTCTTCTAGTAACACTAGAAGAATGAGTTTAAAACACAAACACGTTGTACAGCTGTACAAAAATATTTTCTTTCCTTATTATTTATGAGCTTTCTTCTATTTTTAAAATGTTTACCTTTATTTTTCTTTTGAAGCTTTTTTGTTAAAAACTAAAGACACAAACATGCACATTAGCCTAGGCCTACACAGGGTCAAGGTTGTCAATATCACTCTCTTCCATCTTCACTTTGTGTTCCACTGGAAGGTCTTCAGGGGCAGTAACACGGATGGGGCTGTCATCTCCTATGATAATAATGCCTTCTTTTGGAATATCTCCTGGAGGATCTGTCTGAGGCTGTTTTACCTCTTCTATTTTTAAATTAAAAAGAGAAGAACACTCTAAAATAACAATTAAAAAGTATAGTATAATAATACATAAACCAGTAACATACTTATACATTATCATTATTAAATATTAAGTCCTGTACATAATTGTACATACTCTACTTTTACAAAACTGGAAGCATAGTAGGTTTGCTTAAACCAGAATCATCATGAACACATGAGTAATGTGTTGTGCTACAAGGTTACACCCACTAGCCAATAGGAACTTTTCAGCTCTATTATAATCTCATGGGACTGCCTTTGTACATGTGGTCCCTGGTTTACTGAAACATCTTCATGGGGCAGAGGACTGTACTGCACTTGTTCTCTATCTATCAAAGAATAAAGGCCAAGTTCCTAAGTATGGCATCACCAGGAAAGTACTTCTTTCAATTTATTTCCCATTCTTCCTATTTTGTATCTTATTTTTTGGAATTCAACAAGTTTTGATTACTTACATATAGGAAGGTGTTACATGGCTCTTTGCTATTGCTCAAGCTGTCTCTTTCTAACCGCTTGACTACATTTTACTTAGGTTTCATGATTAACTAGGAAATCTTCCATGACTTTCCACATTGGGGTGAGTACCCACCCTCTGCATTGACAGTGTACTCACTGCATACCTTTCATATGCATTTCCTCTCTGATTGTTGATACCCTTTATGGAAGGGCCAATATCTGATATTTTTGTAATTCAAGTGTCTCACTCAAAAAGAGAAATAAATAAAATGCTAAAGCGAATCAAATATTATAAAGTAAAAATTAGCAACAGCTAGCGGGTATAAAACCCTTTCAATATGCCAGACATTATGCTGAGAATTTTCTACATGTTATGTCATTTAATCTTTATAATATCCCTATAAGGCAGATGCTGTATCACCCTCATTTCACTGATAGGGAGCATGAGGCCTATGGGGTTAAATAACTGGCCCATGGTCACACAGGTGGCTAGGGCTAAAGCCAGGATTTCACAGTCTGACTCTTGGGCTCAAGTGTCCACCCATCATGTTGCTAGCTGATTTGCAAAATTGCCTTTTGGAAATGACCAGACTATACATGCATGAGACTGTTATATCCAGTAGCCAAAGGAAAGACTGTTTGGGGAAATTGATCAATCATCTCTTTATTTTTGTAATGCAAGGTCTTTTCACCATCAGAGAAGAGTAGACTTAGCCCTATACTATTTAATCATACTCCATTTTATCAGCAATCAGGTGGTTCACTTCCATTATCCCTACTGAAATAGAACGCTTGAATGATATGCCCCTACTTAAAAAAAGAAACAGTGTGAGGCCAGACTCAGTGGCTCACGCCTGTAATCCTAGCACTATGGGAAGCCGAGGCAGGAGGATCGTTTGAGCTCAGGAGTTCAAGACCAGCCTGAGCAAGAGTAAGACCCTGTTTGTACTATAAATAGGAAAAATTAGCCGGGCATCTTGGCACGGACCTGTAGTCCCAGCTACTCAGAAGGCTGAGGCAGGAGAACCGCTTGAGCCCAGGAGTTTGAGGTTGCTGTGAGCTAGGCTGACACCAGGGCACTCTACTCAGGGCAACACAGTGAGACTCTGTCTTAAAAAAAAAAAAAAAAAAAAAAAAAAAAAGCAAGAAACAGTGTTGAAAGGTAGATTGCTAGGATCAAAATTTATGACTCAATTTATAAATAGTAAGCAAACCGCCAGATGATATCCTTCTTGCCTTCTGTGAGCAGTTAAAAATAAGAGCATAGACAAACATTAACCTAAGAATCCCTACAGGGAATGTGCATGTATGATCAACAACTAGTCTACAAATGTAGAAGTTGAGCAATGTCAGACAAGGCCTTGAAAAGCAATTCAACCAGGAGGTTACTTAATATAAGCAAATGTAGAACATTCTTCACAAAACTTATTTCTAAGGGCTTTTGAGATTCTTTGAGACTATTTTAAGATTTTAGTAAAGATAAAAATCAAATAAAGATGAAAATATTAAACAGATTTTTATCATCATATTAGATGATTTTGGGGAAAAAACAGACTTCATTGTAGTCAATCAATGCTTTCAGACGCACTTCTAATACTTCTTAAATAAAACCACCATCCAGAAATATAAATGAGAGATGATCACAATAGTGACTATGGGAAATGTTAATTATACAATCAGTAAAACTAAAACTTTCCTACAGTGGATAATCTTCACATTTCCAATTAAAATTCCTCTTAAGGAGGTCTTAAACCTATTTATTAATATTGTTACACCACAACATGAATAACAGGAAAAATATGCAGTTTTCATAAAGAACTACTCATTATTTTGAGGGGTACAAAAGGAAGTGGATTTTAGGTTCTAATGGGCTTGTCAACCTGAGAAATGATGTTGATGTAACAGAAAGACTCTGAGTGCCCCACCCAGAAAGCTAATCCAGATATCACGTAAAGGGAAGGCTCACAGACTATGCTTGAGTCACATAACTTATTGGATCAATCTTAAACACACAGCACAAAGGAAAAGGAAAGATACAGGTAAATTAATACATTGAAGTTAGGGTACAGGCATTTCCTGAATCTTACTTAAGCCATGTTCACTTGTCGTGAGAGCCTTGTGAGCATTTTGAGCCTAAGTCCTTCTGTATTAGTTTGCTAGGGCTGCAACAACAGGGTACCACAAACTGTGGCTTAAACAACAGAAATGTATTGTTTCAGAGTTACGGAGACTAGAAGTCTGAGATGGATTTGTCCACAGGGTCGGTTCCTGCTGAGAGCTAATAATACAAAGGAGAACACATTCCATGTCTCTCTCCTACCTTCTGGTGGTTTGCTGGCAATCTGTGGTGTCCCTTGGCTTCTGCCGCATCACCCGAATCTCTGACTCCATCTTTACATGCTGTTCTCCGTATGTGCATGCCTGTGTCTAAATTTCCCCTTTTTATGAGAACACCAAGTCATATTGGATTAGTAGCCCACCCTACTCCAGGATGATGTCATCTTAACTGTTTGTATCTCCAAAAAACTTATTTTCAAAGAAGATCACATTCTGTTATACTGGCCTTAGGACACCAACATACGAATTTGGAGGACATAATTCAACCTATAACACCTTCCGTCCCTTTTATCTACATGTGCTGTTGACATTGTGTCTGTCAATATATCTCACAAGCTACTGACTTCTATAATCAATTTCACACATTTTCCTTACTTGTTTATTTCTCATATTTTCAATAGATACAGTAGAATACCATTGGGCCAAATGTTTTCATCCACAAAATAACACAAATGATAACCCTCTGACCTACAGCTTTTCAGTGGTTCTACCAGATATAAGAAAATCTTGCCTTTGAATTGCAATTACCCAGAAAGTCTCTTTATCCATCACTATACAATGACCTGGTTCTTGTATCAAAGGTAACACTGCTCACCAACTCCTAGAGGCAGGAAACTAATTGGCAGCAGGTTCACATCCATAAAATCACAAAGTCTTGTGAGGCTAAAAAGCCTATTTTGTAAATGAGAAGAAAGAAGCGAGGTTGAGAGAAGAGAGACAGCTTTTCAAGAGCAGGTTTTGATCAGTGCTTTGCAAAATACTGAAGAGTAACATGTTTCCTGTGGGTTTCCAGGCTTATCCATCTATTTTCATTTTGTTAAACTTGAATCTTAATATGGTAGGAACTGTGACACGCCATAAAATTTCTGTAGTACCTAGAGAATAATTCTTTTCACTAATGATAAAAGACTACAAAGAATGATAAAATAGTAACTATAATTCATAATATTTTCTAATTCTTTAATATTTGGAAATCCATAACATAGGGACAAAAATGGCATAAGATGTCAATTTTTTACAACACAGAGGTTGAAATTATATATATAATATAAACAGAAATATAAGGTCAGGGTTTGTCCTAGAAAAACCTTAGAAGAAACATAACATTTTTTTTTCACTTTCTTATCTGCATCTCTTTCTTCTGCTCTGGTCTGGAAGTCTTCCTACATTCCCTGGCCTATAATTTGCTAAGTTTGTAAAGACATTAATTAGCAGCTAGCTCATTAACTGCTAAGCATGTAAGTCTGTTCTCAGCATGTTTGCATGTCAGAATCAGCCAAGGATGCTGGGTTCCATGGAGATCCTGGATTTGATTTAGCAGATCTGAGACTGTGCTTAGCCAAATTTTAGAAGACTTCTGCAGGTGATCTTGATGCTTAGCCAGCTTGACAACTCCTAGTTTAATCCCTGAGCAGCTAACACTATAAATTGAAGTCACAGTGGAACCATGATGGAAAACAGTATGGAGGTTCCTCAAAGAATTGAAAATAGAACCACCATATGACCCAGCAATCCCACTGTTAAGCATATATCCAAAAGTAAGGAAATCAGTATATCAAAAAGATACCTGTACTTCTGTGTTTTTTCCAGCACTATTCACAATAGCCAAGATTTGGAATCAATGTAAGTATCCAGATAAAGAAATTGTGGTACATATACACAGCGAAATCTTATGCAGCCATAAAAAAGGATGAAATCCTGCCATTTGCAACAACATGGTTGGAAATGGAGAACATTATGTTACGTTAAATAAGCCAAGCATAGAAAGACAAATTTCACATGTTCTCCCTCATATGTGAGGGCTAAAAATTGAAACAATTGATCTCATGGAGACAGAGAGTAGACTGGTGATTAGCAGAGGCTGGGAAAGGTAGCAGGGATGGGGGAAAAGGTGAGGATGGTTAATGGGTGCAAAAGTATAGTTAGATAGAATGGGCAATATTTGACAGCACAACAAAGTGACTATAATCAACAAGTTAGAGTGTACTTTAAAAATATCTAAAAGAGTAGAATTAGAATGTTTCTAACACAAAGAAATGATAAATACCTGAGGTGATAGATACCCCAATTACCTTGATTTGATTAATTCACATTGTATGCCTATATCAAAAAATCATATGTGTCCTCTAAAGATATACAGCAATTATGTCCCCATAATAATTAAAAATAAAAACATTTTAGAAATACATAAATTGAAGTAATGTAAAGGAAAAAATGACTCCCCCAAGCCACAAGGCTCACATTGTTCTCCAGATCGCTGCTTTCCAGAATGAAGATCTCCAAAATATTCGCTCATGATTCAATTATTCAAAAAACTCTGAACATACACTGTCAATATGTGATTTGGCTTATTTATAAATTATGTAATTGTAATACTATATTGATATAATTTAGCATTACAAAATGTATACAAAGGGGAAATTTAAAAGGATGAGATAAAACAAACAGCGGTAGATGGATCCTATTGAGAACACTGTCCAGTGTGTACACTCCACTTTGGGGTTCCCTCCACTAATGTTTTTTGAGGGAGAACACGATTCACTTTTCCTGCCACTCTCCAGGGTATTTTAATGATGCTACCTAATATTTCAACAGCACTCTACAGTTTATATCCATGATGATACTTGATGCTCAAACACCCTACGAGATAGGCATAGTTAATATCAATCACCTTTCATTGATGAGGATTCTAAGGCCCATCCAGGACATTTTCAAGGTCACATAACCCAAAATGGTGAAACTAAGACTAACATTCAGGTCTTTTGCCTCAAAATTGACAACTTTATAATCCAAGTCTCAGTTGGGAGAAGGTAAATATACCTTCTCCTCACTCTAAGGCAGAAGACAATAAAAGCTTGCTCTTTTACTATGTTTATTTAGATATACATGCAGCTGTCTCCTGCAATTATATGTGTCACCAAATGTGGTAAGAATAGAATAAATTTTATAAGCTAATAAAAAAACAAAAAAGCTTTTATGTAATATCTATACTGTGGTGTAGTGCTTCTTAACCTGGGATGATTTTCTCTAGGTGACATTTGGCCACATCAGGAGAATTTTTTGTGGCTCAAACTGCTGAGTCTTGGTTGCTACTGCCACCTAATTGTTAAGGGGCTAGAATGTTCCTAAACATCTTACCATCTTGCAGAATAACACGCAGCACAAAAATTATCTTGCCCCAACTAAGGTTGAGAAACCTTGCTGTAGTACTTATAAATGTTTTAGTCATGAATCATTATAGGTGGCTGATGAAATCTCAGCAGCCACTGCAAGCACATGCACATACATACAAAATATTGCACACTCTTTCACATTGTTTATTGACTTGAAGCATATTCATAGATCACAGGGTGAGAACCCTCGATCAACAGATTGAAGCAAACAATAGGTCCCAAGGATTTCCATTGAATTGACTTTGTTTTCACAACTCCAGAGAGATGTGAATCACTATAAGACATGTTCTGGAACTCTTGTTATTAAACTAGAAAGTCAGAAGTTCATAAGCAGCCTTTGAATTTGAATGCATAAGTGCTTTGTGGGATATTAAAATCATTCATAACCTAATAAAGCAATATTTGTACATTTTAATTGAGAAGAAGGTTCATATAATTTCACTCCACAAGACATTTTTAATTAAAAAATAAAAGACCACTAATCTCAAAGTGGACTTTGTGGTTATTTTATTTCTTGTAGACCTTTTGAGAGAGATTAGAGGATTTGCTTCATTAAGTTTATCAGGTAGTGATTAAGAGGGTTCCTGGTGGATTAAAATATTTTATTTCATAGGAATGAGAATGAATATTCCATTAAAGTCTTGTCACCTGACTTTCTGAATTTAAGAGTCAGGAGAAAGATTATGAAGCAAGCAATTTGTGTTCATTCACCTTTACAGTCTCTTTCTGTACCCTTTCTTCCCTTTCAGATCAAAATTCCCACCACCTAGTTACCTCATTCTTTTTCTATCAAAATATGTCAGTTGTACATGTAGCCCAGGAATTCAAGCAATGTGGACATTTTTTAGTACATGTTACTGAAGCTGCAAAGAACCAATCATGGAATGAAAGTTGTTTTTATTTTCCCACTATTAAGTGTTTTAATCCTAAAAACCAGGGTGAAGCCAGGGATGGTGGCCAGCACTTATAGTACCAGCTACTCAGGAGGCTGAGGGAGGGGGAATCTTTCCAGCCCAGGAGTTTGAGGCTGCTGCACTGTGCTATGATATGATCACATTAGTGAATAGCTGGCCACTGCACTCCCCAGCCTGAGCAACATAATGAGAAAGACTTTGTCCAAAAAACAAAATCAAACAAACAAACAATAATAACAAGACAATAAAAAAAGAAGAAGAAGATAAAGAAATATTAAAATATTTAGGAACCAAAAGATTCTTGGGCTACCTAATCTAATAGCATGAAATACTAATTTCTGCCAAAGGCATATTGATTCCAAAAAATATATTTTATGTAACATTTAACATAAGGTAAATCTTACAATGTCATCTATATTGACTAATCACATTTTATCTCTACTGAAATTAGTCAGTTAAACCAATTCCTTTATTTATTAATCATTTATTAATATCTATTCAATGTCCTATGTACAAACTTCGCATATTCTAAAATTATTGTCCTCTTTTTATCAGTAATAGAAAATTAACTTTATATCTTCTATGCCATTTGAATTTAATAGCATGGAGTTTTCTGCATATATTTTGAGATTCAACAAATATTTTTGAAGGCTTATTGTCCGTCAGATATCATAATATTAAAATCTCCCAAATTCTAATCAGTTTCTAAAACATGAATTGTTAAAAAACAAACATAAAGCATTAAAAACAAACAGAAATTTATTCACACTATAAACAAAATAATTCAATATTGCTTAAATAAAAAATATAGCCTCTCTTATGACAGAGGCATGGAAAAAGATATAATCAATCTACAAGCAGGTCAGGGAGGAGGCCAAGAACCCAAGGGCCCGTTCTCCTAAGACAAACAGACAAACAAAACTATCAAAGGCCTGCGATCATCAAGCTCTTATTAGATTTCAAAACCAATCTCCTTACATTTGTGGTAGGCAACACTGTAATGATTCTAACACAATTCCTTCCCTTTCAGGGTACCTATTATAACCACTATGACAAAATATAGATATTTGGGGGGAAGATATTTTACAGTATTTCAGTCTGCAAACCTAATCAGTGTAACACGGCCATCAGTTGGTTTCTCAGCACTGTAAATTTTTGCCACAGGAGATGTGAAGCTTCTTCCCAAATAATGGTTTAACAAAATTAAAAAATATCACTACTCAAAAGAAATAATTATTCCTTTTCCCAATCCCAGACTTTTCAATAGCATTATTATATATTCTTCTCCAAGTACCCGTCATATTTATGCAAAGTACTCTTTTGATTCCAAGTACTTCCGCTCACATAACCCACACTCCCTTCTTCCTACGGTGGGCAATTATCCCAGGAATATCTGTGTAAAGCAGAACCACCTGCCCCAGGACAGTCACGAGCTATCCGTAACACACTGTTGTGAATCTGCATGGAGACTTTGTCATTGGCTTTCTACCCTCACTTACCAGCGCCTCTCAAACATTAGCCAAATATGACAACTCCAGAGTAGACCAGGTACATGTCCCCTCCCTTGATGCCGTGCCACTGCTTATTGGTTCTTTTTCCAACTGGATTGCCTCTTCCTGTTCCATGCACCATACTCCCTTTTTTATACTCTAGATTGAGAGAAGTAGAGAGAATGTGTTAAAAGTCTGGGTAAGTCTTGACACTTACTATAGTTACCTAATATACAAGAAAAGATATTAAATGTAAAACCAGGCTTGAAACTTGACAATCATGTCTACAGCCAGATCTAGTTTATGGTTCTCAGTGAAAAATGAACATGCATGGTTTCTTGCTAAAAGAGCTAGAAAAAGTGCTATTAAATATACTGAAATAGTAAACACTTCCTTTCTTCTGCAGTCTCTCAAACTGACATGGGGTTTCCTATTTGCTTGCTGGGAAAGCTCCCGTATAGGCTCCAATCTGCAACATTGGAGGCTCCAATCTGTAACTCAGGGCATGTGTGCACCTGGCCTAATCTTTCTCACCAGGTGTCAGACCGAAGTGCTCTGCCCCGCCTGGTAACAGGGAAGCCAATTTCCTTTTACTACTGGCTTGCTGAAAAACTGCAGCAGGCAGATGACCGCCAAAGAACTACAACCCTCAAGCCAAAGTGCCCTTAGTATATGGATGGGTAGATGAGGAGTTAACATCGTGCCCCGACCTAGGAAGGCATAGTCAGCTGACCATGTCCATTCCCACTTCCTCATAAGTTTTCAATGCCAAGTCTACCAAATATAGGCCTATGGAAAGTGCTGGGACTTATCTGTCAACACGGAGCTCTATATAAGTAGATGAGACAAGAAAGAATGGCCTTCAGATTGCACAACTCCCTACCAGAGCTTAGCTTTATTGTGGTTATTCTTGCCAGTTTCGATGACCTACATTCCACTGGGATCTGTTCTGTCTGATGTTTGGAACATCCAACAGAGAAATGGAAAGAACAAAAAGGGCCATAGTTTACTAAAAAATTATCACAAAGATCACACTGATGAATAATGTCTTGTCACCATAACACATTATATAACACATAAAAATTATTAACACATTGAATAATGTGTCGAATGCCTTTAGGTAATTTATCAACCTTGGAATTAATGTTCTGTTTACATAAACATTTTAGCTGAAGCATGAAAATATTTTTTCAGGTTACATTTTTTTTTGAATGCTAAATAAAGTAATCCACAGGTTCACTTGCTATGGTTTTGCTTTAGGATCTCTCAGAATTAGACATGCTTCACCCTCTGAGTTGATAGGCCATTTATTTAATTACTTTGCAGTGGGCATTTCTGGACAACAGGGCAGAAGGAGAGAGAGAGAATGTGGGGGGGTGAGAGAGAGATAGACACAGAGAGAGTTTACCAAATTTTTTCAAAATAGACATAAATATTGCATATATTTGTGATGTAAAACATGTTGTTTTGATATATGCACATATTTTGGAATGACCATATCAAGGTAATTAGCATATCTATTGCCTCATACTTATCATTTTTTTGTGGTTGGTGAGAAAATTTAAAATCTACTATGAGCAATTTTCAAGTATACATTGTTTTTAACTATGATTGCCATAGTGCACAATTGACCTCCTGAAATTATTCCTCATGTCTAACTGAAATTTTGCATCCTTTGATCAATCTCCCCAAACTCCTCTCCCCTTGGCCCCTGGTAATCACCATTCTACTCTCTATTTCTATGAGTTAGACTTTTCTAGATTCCACATATAAGTGAGATCATGGTATATTTGTCTGTGTCTAGCATATTTCATTCAACATAATTTTTTCAGGTTCATTCATATTGTCACAAATTACAGGATTTCCTTCTTTTTATGGCTGAATAGTATTCCATTGTGCCTATATATTACATTTTTAATCCATTCATCCATTAATGAGCATTTACGGTGATTCCATATCTTAGTTATTATAAAAAATGCTGCAATGAACATGTGAGTAGAGGTATCTTTGCAACACAGTGATTTCATTTTTTTTTTTTTTGGACTTAAACTCAGAAGTGGAATATCACATTGCTATATCATCTAGTAGTATAGGGCTTCCCTGTCACACTTCATTTATTATAGAATTCAATGTCTAAATTTTACTTAGTTATTATGTTCCCTCATTTCCATCTTTTGCCAGAAATTGAGAGACTTCAATCTGCCTGATATTTATTTTATTTTATTTTATCATGTTATGGGGGTACATATATTGCCCCTGCCATTCCTCCCCCCCTTACCAAAACATCGAGCGTGTCCTACCCCCAGGTGGTGCACATTGCACCTATCTTGCAAGTATGAATTCTTCCCCTCCTTCCCCTTCTCATCTGCCCACCACCTGATAAAAGTTTGTTTTTTTTTTCTTTCTTTGACCTTTGGGTTACATTATATATCTTTGCCTTTCCCTAGGAATGATGAGAGGTATTCCCTCACCCCCCCCCACAATGCTCGCCAGATGTGTATCTCCCCCTCCCCCAAACCCTGGTGGGCACTATCACCATTTGAGCACCATAGTTTTAATCAGTCAGTACCAATTTGATGGCGAATAGATGTGGAGCCCGTTTTCTTGATCTTGTGTCACCTCACTTTGGATAACGGGCTTAAGCTTAAAGCAGGATAGCATAAACGGTGCTAGCTCACTGTCGTTTCTTAGAATTGAGTAGTATTCCATTGTGAGCATATACCAAATTTTAATTATCCACTCATGAAGTGACGGACACTTGGGTTGTTTCCATGATCTTGCAATAGTGAATTGTGCTGCCATAAACATTTGGGTGCAGATGTCTTTATAGTAGAATGTCTTATGCTCTTTTGGGTAGATGCCTAATATTTTTATTCCCACAGCTAGAAGGCTTGGGGCAGACAATGGCAGGGTGTTTTCCAGTCTCATCACGGATGATGTGCAGGCTTAGCTTGGCCTCCCCTTCCATCAAACCAGTGGGTGAGACAATTGTTACAACAAACCCCTCAGGATTGCTTGTGATTGCATTCAGCTAACACAGGAAGCAAAGCCCCTGGACCTCACTCTTATGAAGACATTTCTGTTAGCTCATTAGGAAAACAAAAGAAAGTTATTATTCATAATAGATGGTGTAGGCATACACATAAAAATTATGTTAAGCAGAAAATTTGTATAGGATTCAAATTCTCTTCAGCATGGACATGCAGCTCCCTTCCGGCAAGAGCACGTTGATGGAGGTTGGCTTCTTAAGGAATAATGGCCTTAGTTTACTATCATCTTAAGCTTTTAGAAAAATATATTACATGACAGATATAAAGATGTTTGATTCCGTGTGGGAGTTTTTTGAAGGATCGTCCAAAATAATCTCTATGGAAAGAAAATGGGCAATTTGGCACACTTAAAAGAATTTATAAAAGAATTGCACATACTATACTTTTGCTAATGAGTATTCCTCAAATTTTTGCTCTGAAGTAAATATTATTAAATTAGTTTTTTGTGTTACAAGGTTCTAAAAAGATAGCTATATGTTGTATTTCGCAGTTCTAAAGAAATGATCAATTCTTAATGAACAATAACAAAATAAAGGTATTCACACATGCATTTGATGAAAAATATTCTTTTTCTTCTTCTATCTTTTAGGTTGTGAGACACATTTCTATAGGTACTGACCAGTCAGTAGATAAATAAGAATAAGAAGAGAAAAAATACTACAAAGCAGATATAATAAACGTAACTTACCCCTATGTATTAAGAAAACGTTTACTCTATTTTCTATATATTGAAGGATTGAACTTTTTTTTCACTATATGGCTCTCAAAGGAATCAATATTTAATACAAAATATTATTATATAGTAAAAATGCGTACTTTTGGTGATAAAGATTTAAGTAGTACAGAGAAAATCGAAATGTCAATTGATTTTTAAATATAGAAAATAATTTTTTTAAATAAATAAACTATTTTACAATAATAGAAAGTACGTAAACACTTTCAAGAAAGTGCACTATTATATATCTACTCTGACTTTTTGTCAGGGTCTAGGGATAATATTTTTAAAATATAATCTATTGAGAAAAAACAATGCACTAGAATTGGAGAAATTTAGACATAATCCTGATCCCGACATTTTTTGTGACTTCCTTTAACCATTTAATCAAATGAATAATAATGTCTTCCCATTCTATTCCACAGAAATATAATGAAAAGGAAATGAGAATATGGTACCTCTATAGTATGACCCAGCTGTAATTTCTTGCATTTGGATATATATCATGGTCTAATAATCCTTGTCATGATGATACCACAAAAGTATCATAAAAGCTGAATATTTATAAAATTTTATATCGCTTACATTGGTGCTGTTTCCCAAATAACTGTTTTTGAAGGTTTACATTGTATACAAAATAATTTAAGCCTCAAAGTGTAACATGAAAACATAATTTTTTAAAGAAATTATTCTATCAGTATGCACTATATAGTACCTTCGTAACCTCAAATATCTGATAAAAGTATACCAGTTTTGACTTTGTATGTAATATCTCACTAAAAAAAAACATAAATCCTATGAGAGTTAGGTTAAATGACATGAGGAGTGAGTAAAATATTGTTAATCAAAATGCACTTTGTAATTCCACAGAAGTAAACACTGAATAACAACATCTTTTATCAAAATATCTACAAGTAAATATTATTTAGAGACAAGAAAAACAATTAAACTACATTGGGGTTCTTCAGGTTTAAATGTTTGGAGATTTCATTCTAGACCTAAGGAAAATTAAATAAGCTATGGATGAATAGTACAACACAATGTGGACAACTTGGTATGAAAAGTAAAACAATTTTTACCAGGTTAGACTACTACATGGTCTAAATCTTATAGCAGAAGCACACTGATGAAAGTTGTACTTTTATAATAACATTCTCTTTCATTATTATTTATAATAACATTCTCTTTCATTATTTCCATAGTTTTTCCAAAGCAGATTTTATTTAATACTTACTTTTGAGAAATTAGCAGGTATTTCTTATAATTTCATGACCAAAGAAGTTTGCAATATGTTGAATGTATCAAAATTAACTTCTCAGAAACTTTATCAGAATAATATCTAATAAGACTATCTCAAAGGTGTGACAGAGAATATGGCATGCTCATGATGGTGACACTTTTCTTAAGGGAGTATCTCTCAACTAGCACAATTTGGCAAACATAACAATGGCTTGATTTGCTTTATATCTTCTCTCTCTCTTTCTGTCTGGTTATTTACTTCTTACAAATAACCTTTCAAATTACCATGAAATTCCTACAACTTTTGACTACAATGATTTCCAATGAATAATTCAGCTTTAATATATCAGCAAGAGAAGTAATTTATTTTATATCTCTGTTTCTGTTTATTCTTCTGTTTCTATAAAATTACAAACTCCACAGGTATTTCCTGAAGCCAAAATCAAAACACTGAAAACTAAGATGGTATGAATGATGGATACCATGTTTATTGAGTCTCTTTGCCTACTTACAGAACTTTCAGTAAAAATGAAGGAGAACAAGGAAAGGTAAGATACTCTTTTAATTCTTAGAGAAGCTAAATTTGAATTCTGAAACATATTTGATAAAGAAATAATGTATAAATAACAGATACTTAGGGAGACAGTAGAAAAGGAGATAGGAAAAAGATAACTTCAATGTTTTATGAAGAGGACTGTAATAAGAAACAATAGGAAGCAATCAGTGGGAGGAAATTATGAGTTCACTACCAACATATTAATTTAGGCAGCAAAGGGATTAACAATGAGGGTTATTTGGAGGTGACTGAAGAAGAACACTTGCAAAGGAGATGAGCTATAATAACCAAGGGTATCATTTCAGCATGCCATAAACATGAGAAGGTAGCTGAAACCAAGAAAGTTGTCATTTCCCTACACTCTCATAGCAGAGGGGAAAATTAGAGCCAAAGGTTTAACAGGAGAACTCCAAGCCCGAATAAAGAGGAGCCCTAAGAAAAACAAACAGAGCAAAAGGCAAACAGCATTGAACAGAGTTTGATCCACAAATGGGAAACATTTAAAATCAAATTGATAGAGACCTAAGAAGAGATCAGCAACAACATACTTAGAGCTAAGCCTGCGTTTTGCTTTTGATTCAAATTCCTATTATAGGAATTACAATCTGGCTTGACTGAGCTAAATATGTGATTATAATGACAAAACAAATTAGTCAGAAATCAAATATAGAACCCTACTCTCTCTGAATTTCCTAGTACAAATAGTCCATTGATGTTTACTATTTGAAGAGATATTAAGCGTTATTAAAATGAGAATAAAAGAGGAAAAATGAAATCTAGTATTTGACAGTTTTTTAATATTTAATAATACTTACAAACCTGAGTTTACATAGAAAATAGATCTTTAATCTAATAATGGATGTTAAATATCTATTAATATTTAATATGAAATATAAGGTTATATTTCTTATGATAGTTCTCAAATTATTATTATTTTTGCTGTTACTTGTATTAACCACAGGAAATAGGATGAGGAAAATACAGATCATTTCGGTCTAAGGAAATAACCTGCTTTTAAGTCAATATTTTAGATCTGTGGTTTCCACGTATAATTAATAATTCACCAGATTGATGCCTTACCATTGTTCTAGAAATTGCCCCATGGAAACCTAAATTCTCTTACCTGTTATTTCAAGTACTTTGATTTCTTTAAATTGATTTCTTTTTTTGCTCCCTTATTTTTTCATGTGTCTCTTAGTTCTTGGCACTCACACCTACAATTATATTCTGCATGCTGCTTGTAATTATCTTGCCGCTATCAGAGCCTGCGTGGTTTCCCACACTTCAGATCTACAAAAGCATACTTGTGATCATAATTATGATCTTGTATTTCTGTTCAGCAATTTAAAAAATTTCTTAAAGCAATGAATCTTCTGCAAACAGCTTCTGGAACATACCCTATATAAGTAGCTATTTATCTTTGGGGATTTGGGGCCCTCTTTGAGAATTGATTAAATGCTTGTTTTCCCTAGTAAAACATATACACACACATTTTCAAACAAATTTAAAGGTTTTACTTGCTCCCTAAAGTCTTTTGTGATTTCATCTAGGGACCACAGGCTATTACAAAACTACTGCAATGTTTTCCAGACTAGAAAACCCCACATTATGAGAAATTTCATAACATATCATATCTATGTGTAGCATTCTTTATT
This sequence comes from Mirza zaza, assembly GCA_008750895.1. Classification (NCBI taxonomy): domain Eukaryota; kingdom Metazoa; phylum Chordata; class Mammalia; order Primates; family Cheirogaleidae; genus Mirza; species Mirza zaza. The sequence goes on from VSMD01036429.1 coordinate 84,081, forward strand.
CAGTCTTAATTCTGTACTTTAACACCACCAAACTTCAAGAAGTTTACAGGTTATTCCATGTTTTTTCTTACCTCTGTGCCATTTCCTAATGCCCAATGTGTCTTCTGTCCCCTTTACATATTACTTCAAGGAAATCACTTCTCCACCTGTATCACCAATAATCTTCATGATCCTATATCTAATAGATGTTTTAGGGTCTCTGTTTACTTGGCTATGCAGTAGAATTCTATGCTGTTGTCAATCACGTCAAATTTGAACTATCTTTTCTTGGCTTCCATAATCCCCCACTTCATTGTCTTTTGTTTCACACCAGCTGAGTCTCTGTCTCATTTTCTTCCTCTCAAGTAATGCATGTAATATTTCCCAGGATTGCTCATAGTTCTGCTTATCTTATTACTCCACACTCTCTAGACAATTCATCCCTATCATAGCTTCATTTACAATCCACACACTGATGACTGCCATCATATTATATATACAATCCTGACCTCTCCTGAGCTGCATGCACATATATCCAAATTCCTCCCCGGTATTTTCTTTTGTACATCTAAATTAGTTACCAAGTCCAACTGAATAGATTATCTTTTGGCCTCAAATCTAATCATTTTTTAATTAGCCCAGATCAGTGAATTGCACTCCATAAAGTAGAAAGCTAGGAGTAGTTCCCGGTACCCTGCTGTCTTACCCTGGGTTTCACAGAATGCAGAGCCTACAGCAATGGTATATGTGTTACTGCTTTATTAGGGCAGGCAATCACATGGATGAAGTGAAGCAGAAAGGAAGAGGAATCAATATGAGGGTACCTATCAAGTATAACTAATCGCTCCATCTCCCAGACAACTCTCTCTAGTGGCCATATAAATTGCATTTCAATACAGATTATGCCTAAGGAAAAAGGGAAAGAATTTATCCACCATATCTAATTTTCCATGAGTCAAAAAAAAAAAAAAAAAAAACACCAGACCTCTCACCTAGTTTAGACTAATTTTGCAGGAATGAGAAACTAATTCTAGTTTTGGATCGCTGGAAACATGATGAGAAGAACCAATCCTAAGTCTACGTCTTGGTTGCTAGATCTGAGTATTTTAGCTGTTGCAGATACAGCATTGTGTATTATCTGTTGGTTTTTTATATAATCTCACCAGGTATTGTCCCCAGCGTCCCCAACCTGGCACCTTAATGAGACATTAACAGGCCAATCTGCTGCTCGCATCTGATGATGAAGATACAGTAAAATAGTGGATCCTGTGGACATGGACTCATTGTCACATTTCCATTATCATAAAATATTTCCCCTGCTCTGATACACAGTTGAATGGGCTGAAAATATCAGTAGATCATCATTTTGTAAGTTTTTGGGGATAACTGAGAGACAGAATATACAAATGGACAATGGCCAGACCATATAGAAAAATAGAACTCTTAACTTGCAGACTGAAGCAACCCAGTCCAGTGAAGTCAAATCACAACCTCTACAGCAATAAGCCCAAATGGTCAAGGGTTAATCAATAACTGTTAATCAATAGTTAATCAATAACTGTCAGATTCCCTAGTTTCTGCCCCTCCTTCCACCTTAGAATGAACTAAAGAAGCCAAGTATGCTCTGCTAACCAATCACATAGGATGCCTTCTTCCAGTTAGCCTGCCTTCAGCTTCCTCATGCCAACAGCCTCCAATCAGGATATGCCTGAAGACTTCCCTTTTTGCCGCTAGAAATTGTTTACACTACCCTTCCTGCCTGTGACAATTGGCCAAACTCAAGTGAAGTTGGCTGACTCCCTGCTACCACAAGCTCTGAATATTTATTCTAATCACTGGTCAAAGGGTAATCTTGGAGACCCCACCAAACAATATGCTTGTTTATGTGCATTTCTCCTACTTGACCATGACCTGTTCAAGGATCAAGTCTTATTTAATTATATTTTTCATTCTTATTTCTGTGCTTGGTAAAAAAATACATATGCAATCAATATCTGCTTGACTGTATGAAGGGAAGCATAAAATGAACAGAAAGGAGAGTATTATTTACTTACAACAGTAAAAATATAAGTGAGAATAAGAAATGGAACTTGGAGAAGATAGTTGTATGATTATAAAAATATGCAGATATACAATAAATTAAATTCTCAAAAATAAACTCAAACTTTGAGTTTTAAACAAAACTCTACAGTAGAGAAGAGAAGAATAAAATAAAACTTTGAGAAAATTGATGACACAAGGAAGCAAAGAGCTCTTTTACCATGGAGACTTGTAAACATCTTCATATTTATGAGTCAACTTACTGTAGAAAGAGAGTATGGCTTTATCAAAGATAAAGATAAGCTTTGGCATCAGGTAGAATTGATTTGAATTCTGACTCTGACACCACAATTTATTAAACTACTTTTGTCTCTGGTAATTTAAGGAAATATTTGGCTGGTATTAAACGTTGCTCCATATTTACTTGATGACATAGTTTACCACAGTCCATTTAATAAGCAGAGAATATAACTCAACCCATTGCTTGCTAAAATACGGATAAGAAAAAATAAAATTTCTCAGACTTCATAATTCTCATATGAAAGTAGGCATTTGCTTCGTAGTGTTATTATAGGAACAAACATTTTATAATGAATATAAAACACCTACAATCTACTTTACCTGGCATGCTCTGAATAACGTTAGTTTCTATTTCTCACAAACACACGAATTAGAGAGACAATTCAATATATCCACCTGTTATTTTTGAGGTAAGCCCTACAAACTCCAAGTGCCTTTCAACTAAGACTAAGATAAATGTTTTATCATCAAAATAAGTTCTCTTTTCTTGGGCACAATTATATCCCAACTCTCAGGAAATTAATTGTTCTTGAAATGTCAGTAAAGACATATGCTTTGTAGCTTATCCTTGCAGTATATAAAATTGATAGGGCCGAAAATCAGCAAGAAAAAATCAAATAACCCTATTAAAAACTGGGCAAAGGACTTGAACAGAAACTTTTCTAAAGAAGACAGAAGAATGGCCAACAAACATATGAAAAAATGCTCAGCATCTCTAATCATCAGGGAAATGCAAATCAAAACCAAAATGAGATATCACTTAACTCCAGTGAGAATGGCCTTTATCAAAAAGTCTCTAAACAATAAATGCTGGCGTGGACACGGAGAGAGAGGAACACTTCTACACTGCTGGTGCGACTGCAAACTAGTTCAACCTCTGTGGAAAGCAATATGGAGATACCTTAAAGCAATACAAGTGAATCTACCATTTGATCCAGCAATCCCATTATTGGGCATCTACCCAAAAGATCCAATGACACTCTACAAAATAGACACCTGCACTCGAATGTTTATAGCAGCACAATTCATAATCGCAAGGCTGTAGAAACAGTCCAAGTGCCCATCAATCCAAGAATGGATTAATAAAATGTGATATATGTATACCATGGAGTACTATTCGGCTCTAAGAAACAACGGTGATATAGCACATCTTATATTTTCCTGGTTAGAGCTGGAACCCATACTACTAAGTGAAGTATCCCAAGAATGGAAAAACAAGCACCACATATACTCACCAGCAAACTGGTCTTAACTGAGCAGCACCTAAGTGCACACATAGGTACTACAGTAATAGGATGTTGGGCAGGTGGGAGGGGAGAGGGGGGCAGGTATATATATACATAATGAGTGAGAAGTGCACCATCTGGGGAACAGTCATGCTGGAAACTTAGACTTGTGGGGGGTGGGGGGAAGGGCATTTATTGAAACCTTAAAATTTGTACCCCCATAATATGCCAAAATAAAAAAAAATTGATAGGGAGAATATTTTAGCAAATGGAATATACCTTTTCATTGACATCACTTACATAGCCAGGATTTTTACTTCCCTGGTCCAGCATTTTTTTTTGGAAGGTCATAATCCTTAGTCTAAAGAAATATTGACAATATGTTCATTCTTGACTTCAACATCTTCAGTAATAATTACCTTCATAAGATTTCCATAGTTACTGTAGTCAAAACCCTTGGACCGTCTTCCTGGCAGTGAAAACAGGAAGAGAGAGATAGTTTGCAGGTGGTCTGAGCCATTCCTCAGTGTACATTCTCTTTGGGTCTAAAAACCAAGATTATTCTTATTTTGTAATCCAACTACCACAACAAAACCAACTTTTCATGTTGATTCACCTATTCTTTGATTTTTTACTACTTCTGGGAAATCTTTTAACCTACATTTATATATTCAATCATCCATGTTTATCTACTCATTAATTAATTCATTTATTCATCACAAAATAGTTATTCAGTGCTTAAAATGAATAAAATAAGAAAAATCTAGTAACTTCCATCAAAGAACTTTTAGCTGAGGGGGTGGAATGGGACAAGTGAGACACACATATTCAAAAATAACCGTAACACATCATGAAATTGATGATAATTGGTATCATAATTGCCAATGCCATAAAACTTTTTAAAATAACATATATGAAGGAGTAAACTACTTGCAACTTAAGAAATTGAACAAGGTTTCACAAAACATTTGAACCAGATATTGAAAAATTAGAGGGATGTTAATGGATGAAACTTTGGGAAAGAATATCTTTTGGCAGAGGAAATAGCAATTGCTAAAGAGACTTGAGAGTACATAGTGCAGAGTAAAAGTGAATCTTAATATAGTTAGTCTATGGGATGTGTCCATTGTGCATTTTTGATGGAGACAGCTATGAATGGTTTGGGAGAAACCATTTAATTAGGTGTCAGATCATGAAGGGAAATGAAGATGTTAAAGGGTTTCCAAAGGCAGTATAGAGACCTCACAAGTTTCTGAGCAAAGTCACCTGAGGTTTTTTTGTCTTTAAAAGAAAAACCTGCAATCTATGTTCAACATAGTAGAAGGAAATAATTGGGAATTTGGCAATCACAAACCTGAAGGGATTTGAAGGTCTGAGAAAGGGATGTGCCATTGGCAATGGAAAGGAGAGAATAGATTTGGATACATTTTATATTTAAAATTAAAAAGCCTTTATGACCAAGTGGATATGACTGAGTGGATGAAGAATAAGGAAAACTCAAATCACTTTAAGATCCTAGCTTGAGCATCCGGGGAAGGAATGGGACAAATTGGAGACAGAATTATCAAATCGGAGTGCGTGTACCATTATATTAATAGATGCCTGGAGGTGATTTGAATTGGATATGTCCAGGATGCTTTGGATTTTCAAACTCAGATATGAGCTCTGGTACTCCTTTTCCAAGAGTATATATGTAAATTCATGAACTCTAAAATCAGTATTGTACTTATCTTCATAAAAGATAAAATTCATAAAATTCCAGATATTTACTTGCCTTTTGAACAAATTCCAAATAATTCTCCAAATGATAAGCTTTTGGAAAATGAACTATAATTAATACAATTCATGATGAAAATTTGGGACCAGTACTTAATATTAAAAATATTCTCAGACTTTTATAACTTCACAGTAATTCTTTTTAAATGGAAAAGCTTAACAACAAAATGTAACAATCCATTCTCAAAACTGGGGCTACAGTTTTAATATAAATGAACTCTCTATTCTTTCACTTAAAGATTTTCCTGGGTTACTGCTTGCAAATAGTGACAGAAAGAGTTGGAAATTGTTAAAGAAGCAAGAGATAATCTTGGTGAATACAGGTTCGGCTGCCTGCCACCAGAGAACTGAACATGACAGGTGAGTGTTGGTGAAAGAAAGGTGGTTTATTCAAGAGCCAGCAGCCTAAGCAAATGGCAGACTATTGTCTTAATGACCATCTCATCTCCTCTGTTTACCAAATAACTTGTTACGGGAAAAGATAAAGGGGAAAAGATAAAGGGGGTTGTGACAGAAAACAAGCTTTGTGCAAGTCATCATGACTTGCTCAATGATTATTAGCAAACCATAAGTCATCTGGTGGATTTTGTCATTAGCAGTCTTTGGTTGGCCTATTCAGGACTCTTGATCTGTTTCTCCTCTAGGTCATTTTCTGATTTTGTGCCTGGCAACTATGTAAGCAAGCAGCAGGTTAATTCTAAATTTTTAAGACGGAACAAACTGAAAGCATATTGGTAGCAAAATGGCTTCCCTTTAGCTATCCTACCAATATAGTCTGAATGGCCTTCAGAATGTGCTTACAATAATTCTTCCTATTTACCATGGGAGACTCCAACAGGACAAACAGTTGAAAATATAGGTATGGAAATTATGGAGCTATAAGTTAGAAATCAAAATTTAGGAATCATTTCTGAGTAATGGCAGTCAAAATCGTAGTATGGTATTAGATATTCATAGGGAAATTCAATAGTTCATTTAAATTAAACTCGATAATAAAACATATACTTAAGCATGTTATAACATGTTAACATATTGGGGGAAGCAATACATTAATTTATACTTCCAGTTTAACTAATTTTTATGAAAGCCACATAATAAAATCTTTTCTACAATTTCTGTATAAAGAAATATTTTGCACTTATTAAGAATGCCCCATCGTTTAGGAAGGGTAAAATGTGTATACTTAGTTAAGTAAGTCATATACTCAACTTGGGCAAACAGAGCAACACTCCGATGAATGCCAGAGTAGGCCTGGTACACTGCCTTTCATGCATGCTGTCTCAATAAATGTGGACAAATTCAAGTGCTGATAACATTATACAAAAGATAGTTTCATTGTAATCAAGTCCCATTTACTTATTTTTGTTATTGCTGTAATTGCCTTTGGAGTCTTAGTCATAAAAACTTTGCCTAGGCCAATGTCTAGAAGAGTTTTTCCTACATTTTCTTCTAGAATTTTTATTGCTTCATGCCTTACATTTAAATGTTTTAACCATCTTGAATTAATTTTTTTATATGGCAGGAGATGGGGTTCTGTTTCATTCTTCTGCATGTAACTATCCAGTTTTCCTAGCACCATTTATTGAATAGAGTTTTATTTCCCCAGTGTATGCTGTTGTCTGCTTTGTGGAAAATCAGCTGGTTTTAGGTAGATGGCTTTATATCTGGATTCTCTATTCTATTCCATTTGACTATGTCTCTAATTTTATACCAGTGACATGCTATTTTTGTTACTATATCCTTGCAGTATAATTTGAAGTCTGATAATGTGATGTCTCCAGATTTGTTCTTTTTGCTTAAGATTGCTTTGGCTATTCAGGCTCTTTTTTGGTTCCAAATAAAGCATAGAATTAATTTTTCTAGATCTGTGAAAAATGACATTGGTGTTTTGATGTAGATTGCATTGAATCTGTAAATCACTTTGAGCAGTATAGACATTTTAATAAAGTTGATTCTTCCAATCCATGAGCATGAGGTGTTTTTCATTTGTTTGTATCATCTGTGCTTTCTTCCATCAGTGTTTCATGGTTCATGTAAAGAACTTTCACCTCCTTGATTATTTTATTAAGTATTTTATTTTCTTTGTAGTTACGGTAAATGGTACTGAGACTTTGATTTGACTCTCAGTCTGACTGTTATTAGTATATAGAAATGCTACAGACTTGTGTACATTGATTTTGTAACCCAAGACTTTGCTGAATTTATTTATCAATTTTAGGAGTCTTTTGGTAGAGTCTTCAGGATTTTCTAGTTACAAAACCAAACCATCAGTGAAATGCAATAGTTTGCCCTCCTCTTTTTCTATTTGGATACACTTTATCTCCTCTTCTTGTCTGACTGATCTAGCTAGAACTTACAGTACTATATTGAATATATATGGTGACAGCGAGAATTCCTATTTTGTTACAGTTCTTAGGGGGAATGTCTCATACTTTTCCTCATTCAGTATGATGTTAGCTATGGGCTTGTCATATATGATTTTTATAATTTTGAGGTATGTTCCTTCTATGCCTAGTTTGCTGAGGGTTTTTATCATGAAAGTATCTTGGATTTTATCAAATGCATTTTCTGCATCTATTGAGATAATCATATGGTTTTTGGTTTTGCTTCTGTTTGCACAGCAAAGGAAATAATTAACAGAGTAAATAGGCAACCTAGAGAATGGGAAAAAATATTCACAAACTATACATGTGACAATAGGTTAATATCTAGAATCTATGAAGAAATCAAACAAATCAACAAACAAAAATTCAACAGAAAACAAAAATTCACATATAAAACAGGTGAACCCAATTTGGTAAAGCTGATTCGAATGGCTTATAATTGCAGGTAAAATGTCAATGAATGAAATAAAAAATAACATTTTCACTAAACATGCAAAACAAGACAACTTTGACTGCCTTGAAATGTTGAGTCAATTTCTAAACATAAAGCAGTCGATTCTTATTATCCTATTGTTAAACCTCTCATTACAAAAAAACACATTTGAAAGAGTCTTTTTCAGGAAACAATGACAATTTGGAGGGACCAAGAAATCCATTAATCAACTCTCAAATGAATTTTTAACAGCATGAGAATAAGTTCATATGCTAGATTTTGCTGCATCATTTTTATAAAAAATGTCTAGCAACTTCTGAGCTTCTGGTTCACTAAATAAGGAATAACTTGAGAGTTTAAGACAAATTGTTTTAAAAACAAATGAACAAATAGAAAGCATTGGTACTACTTATAATTACTTTAATGTGTGAATCGGGGTTTTATCAATACTATGAAACCAAATAATATAGAAACCAATGTGATACTACAGTTGATAGAAGATTACAATTATCCTCTCTACTGCATCTTTCAAATTTTTGTATCAGCCAAAATAATTTCATTATTTTTATTAACCAATTTATAATAAGTATATTATATGAATTTAAACTTAAAATATATCTTATATAAAGTTTTATATGATTTATACATTGGATCTTCATATAAGAATTTCATCAAAAAACTATTTCTTTGAGCACTAAAATATACTAAATGTATCTTGGTATCTTGTGCTTAGCTTCAAAGAGTTGTGAACAAGCCAAACTTGATGTTCACATACAAAAAACAAAGAGATTGAACAATTACTTAGACCCTGTGATTCTTTGGATTAGTTTTAGGAGCGAATCAATGCAAAATAAATACCAGTATAATAACTAAAGAAAATTGGCTGGAAGTAGGGTTGTGAGATTTAGATAAATAAACAAAAACCAGGATGCTAAACTAAATTTTAATTTCAGATAAACAATGAATATGTTTTAGCATAAGTGTGACCCCAGGCAATATTGGGAAACAATTATAATTTTGAAATATTTATTGTTTAACTGAAATTAAAATTTAACTGACCATCCTGTATTTTATCTTGCAATCCTAGTTAGAGGATCAAGAGTCCTCATCAATGTTAGACATATTTTGCTTGTTCGGGTAATTATTTTATAATAAGCTTTGATATGGTTCTTTGACTCTTTGTGAATAGCAGTGTGGTAGTTATTATTTCTGTTTGCTAAAGAATTCTAGTTCTATTTCTTTCTGAGCTTATAATAGATTTGTACATCCTGATTTATCTGTAGTTAGGAGGGATTTTATGTCAAGTTCTAGGCAGAACATTTAATTACCCACATAAGACACTCTAGATAATTTTGATTTCATGGCTGTTATATCAGTCCTGAAATGACTACAATAAGCAGAGTTTCCCTGCACTGCAATTGAGATATATAATTATTATCTTAAGATATGAATTTGGTGACCATTTGTTTGCAAAGGATAATATATCTTATTTTAACTAATACAAACACCCGAAGTTGAGGGCTCAGTGCAGTCAAGAGACGGTGATTGAGAATTTACACCCGACGGTAAATCAGATGCATCTGAAATGTCTCCTGTTAGACTGTGAGAACATGCAGGCTTGGAATCAGGTTTACAGATTAACAAGGCCATGGCTATCTTCCATATGTTCTCTCCTTTTTTCATTTACTATATCCAATATGTAGGCAATATTCATAATTGCCTGTTTTCAGTATTGAATTCATTTGTACTAGTTAGTTAAATTAGAACAGATTTTAAAAGCTTGGCTTTTTTCTTTTATCTGCCTTTGAGTCTAACATCATTGAGAAGGTTGAGAATAAATGGACAGAGAAATTACAGAGGGGTCATAGAAGTAAGAGGACATTGGGCTGAGTATAATGTCTTTCTTGGAAGTCAAGAGAAGAGGTAAATTTAAAAGAAGGTAAAACTTACCATGTTACAGGCAAGGAAGAGACGTGCATGAAGAAATGAAGTGTGTGGAGCACAAAATTTAAGGGAGTATGTACATGGAAAAAGAAAAAGAATCTCTGTCCTCATAAGAATAATATACTACTTAGAGTTTGAAGACAATAAATAAAGAAGTAAAATACGTAGCATGTCAAGTAGTAAGAAGTGCTAAGGAGAAAAATGAGGCAAGCAAGGGGCACAGACCAAGGTGCAGAGAGAATGGGCAGGAAATGTGAAGAATGGTGTGCTGGGCATTCCACTCATACAAGATAAGCTGTCTATCATATTCATTATTTTGTGTGCCTGTTTCTGCTGCTTTTTCCCAGGGAACACTCTCATGAAACTCCTTAGCAATAAAACAATAATTAGACATATTTTATTGGAAGAAATATTTTATTTAATAACTTCTTAATGACAAATTTGCTCATGCCTGGCACTGATTATATTTTTTCCAGAGAGGTGACTGGGCCTGGGAATTCAAGGTTAATTTCCAGAGAGTCAACTTATTTCATTTACTGATTTGTTGTCAACGTGCTCCTTTTTTAAAATTGTAAAACTTCCCATGGTACTAATGCTCATAACTATCTACCACTTTAGTATACCACATATTAAAATTAAGAGAGGATAAAATAGCCATTCCTAAAAGAACTCCAAAATTATCCTATGCTAAATGGTATGAAACAAGTCTGGGTAACACTAGGCAGTCATATTTAGTTTGCTACATTTCTGCTTCCTAGTATAGATTATCTTTCCTTAAATAGCTCACCAAGGTTAATATAAACACTTTCCTTGTTCCTTTAAGACTAATACAGGAAAGAAGGAATATTGATCTAATATACAACTGTGTTATAAATAATGTGCATTTCTTTGAATCTTGTCCCCAACTTTGAACCTGACCAATGTCTCATTCATTCAACAAAAATTGAGCAAACCTTTGTAGAAGGTTTTATGTTGGACATTATGAGTGAGAACAACTTATAAAGGAAATGGGTATTAACTCAAGAAGATCATAGTCTAATATTCATGATACCAATATGCATAATCAAAATATAACATAATGTAATGAATATTATATGAGTTGTATAAACTAAAGGTTGTATATAGGCAGAGGAATAATTATATCACTCTATGTCAGAATATAAATATAGAAGATGGTAAGTTTGAATTTAGAATAACATCCATAAAATAAAAATAATTATAGACAGAGAAAATACATAACATGGAAGGTAAAATAATGACAAATATTTAGAAAATAGGAACAACATATTACCTACAGTATGGGGGGTTGTGCCATGTTTCTTACACATTAATATTAAAATTTAGATTCATTCCTATTCAGTATATCTAAGGAGAAGACTTAGATTTGGTGTTTCTAAAAGCTCCCAGATGATGTCAATTCTGCTCATAGAAATAGTAGGAAATAAGATAGCCATATAGCTTACAAACAGATTGTGGACTGTGCTAGAAAACACACTAAGAAAACACACTAAGGGATTTTGTCTTATCACCAAGGCCGGGTGATTTCAATTTTTGCCTTAATGTTTTCTGTAGGCAAAGAGTTTCTGGTATCCTAATCTCATTGTACCAAGTCTATATGTTTTTCCTGTCTTATGAATTGGCTTTATTCATAAGATGTTATTTGACGAAAGGATTCACAAGGAGGGGAAATGTTTTAAAAACATACATTGCTTGCAAAATTGGGGATTTTTTGAGCAGGTGACATATATTAAGAAAATCAATCTGATAGCCTATGCGGGATGAATTGGAAGGGTGGGATGATTGGTCTGAAAAAGGAATAATACCTATTGGTCTATTTTAATAGAATAAGTATCTAAAATGAAGATACTTAATAGAGCAATAGAAGTGTAAATCAGAAAGGAAAAACAACTCAATATAGATAGATACCAGGAAAAAAGACACATAAACCATTGACTTATATGAGAGAAATAAAGAATACAAAAATGGTTTGAGCTTGTGTACTTTGTAGAATTATTTTATTGATCATAAAAAAATTGAGGACTAAGAAAAATAGTTCTTGAACCTCTAAACTTATATTAGGAAATGATTAGAGATTGAACCGAAAAGAATATTACTGAACTGGATGGATTGTGAGAGATATATTAACACTGTGGAAATAGCTAATACATTTGTAATTGGAGTTCACAAATGGGAATGTGTCAGAGTAACATATGATGATATAAAGGTAAAGAATTTTATCACTAAGGAAGACATTGAATTTAAGTAGTGCTACAAATCTCAAATATAAGAAAAACAGAGAAAATCACATTTGAGAACTTCATGGTAAAACTTCTGCAAAAAAAAAAAGGAAGTAAACAAATGAAAAAATAGTAAGAAGAAGGAAAAAAGGATACATTACCTGCCATGAAACAATAGTAAGAGCTACAACTGACTTTTCACTAAATCTATGGAAACATGAAAACAATGTAGCTGTATCTTTAAAATGCTAATAAAAGTAACTGCCAACCTGCATTTCTATATCCAGTAAGAATATTCTTCAAAATTAATGCAGGTCATTTCCCCTTCTATTTAGAATGTATAACAATGTGAAAGAATTTTACTCCTTTATTAATTATAAGAAAAAAATGTATGAAATGCAAATTATGTTTTTTGTGGGGGGCAGCTATCCATGAGTGGTGACTATAAGGAAGATGTAATGAACAAAATTTGAATGCAAAATAAGCCCTTCATGGTTGAGCAGACAGTAGACAGACTCCCTATCTAGAATCAGATGGCTGGTTCTGGTTCAGGCTAGAGAAGGAACAGATCTGCCATTGACTAGGAAGGTATAAACAAACAAGAAGAAAAGATCCAGGCTTTGGTGAAAATATAAGCTGATGAGATATATTGTCATCTTGAAGAGCCTCAAATACAAAAAAAAGTCTCACTTAAGGCTCTTCTGACTTTAGTAATTGTGGAGTAGCTTGTATCAGACTAAGATGTCCACTAATAATAAGAAGAACCACCTTAGGAAAGAGAGGGACATATTTTAAGCACAGAAAAACAAATAAAATAGGCAGAAACCATAGAGAATTCAACATTCAATTTTTCCCAAGATCATTCAATATAGAACATGATTAATTAAAGCAAAAATATGTGGGCCAGGTGTAGTGGCTTATACCTGTAATCCCAGTGTTTGGGAAGCTCATGTGGGAGGATCACTTGACGCCAGGAGTTCAAGGTTACAGTGAGCTATGATTGCACTACTACATTCCAGCCTGGGTGACAGAGAAGAACTTATCTCTTTAAAAAATGCAATTTCACTAGATTGAGGTATCATAGATGAAATTTGGGGCTGCCAGAAAAACTGACAACCAAGAACAAAAATGCAATAAAGGAGGGAGATTCAGAGGGTTGGAATCCCCCAAATACATATTTAAATATCTCTCTTATCATTAGCTGACCCTTAAAATGCACTTGTATAGGGAAAACTCCAAAGAACCTAGGAGAAAGCAACCTAGTAGCAGACTGATACAATGAGCTGTTATCTCAGATGCCAGTCTATGCAAAGGAGGAAGAGTTTAGATTTTTGAGTCACACTAATTTCAGTGGGTTTAGGAACCACCTCAGGCTTTAAACTGAAATTCCGCCACAGTTATACCTTTCAGGTAAAGGCTTTCAAGTATTTTTCCTTGCATTAATGGCAGTATTGAAATATATCTGCTTCCACAAAGGATAAAAGCAAAACTCCTCAGATTTACAGTGATCATCCAGTAACATAGTTAAGTACCACTAAAGAAACACTCTGTAGAAGGAGACAAAATCCAGAGGGTCTATAACACATTATCCACAATGTCAATAATTCAATCAGCATTGCAAGATGTGAAAAAAACAGGAGAATGTGAAACATATTCAAAGTGAAAAGTATTCAGTAGAAACATATCCTGAAATAAATGAGATGTTAAAATAAGCAAACAAAGACTTTAAGGCAGCTATTTTTTAAATCTTTAAACATAGACATAAAATATGGTCACAAAAAATGTAGAGGGGAATCTTACTATAGAAGTTGAAACTAAAAAAAATGTTAGAAAATACAAAACTAAAATATAAATTTCTCTAGAGCAGCTTTGAGATGACAAAAGCAATAGTCAGCAAACCTGATGACACATCAAAATAAATAATCACAACTGAAACATAGAGAAAGGGAATCATTAATAAAAATATATAAACATGTAATGTTGGACAGTATCATACTGTGTAAATTGAAGTCTGAAAAGTAAAAATAGAAAAGTTGGAGCAACAAAACTATTCAAAGAAATATCAAACAATCTTTAGTTTAATTTTCAAAAAAGCAATGCAAAACCCAGAAAAATTAGTAAAAATCTAAGCAGAATACATGAAACATTGACACATGACAATCAATATACTTAAAGTAAAAAAGAACTCAAAATAACCAGAGACTAAAAACACATATTTAGAAGAACTGCAATAATGATGACTGATTTCTCAATAGAAAAAATGGAGGCCAGAAGAAAACAGAGTATCTGTAGAATGCTTGAAAAAACTAACAACAGCGACAAAAAACTAACACAAAAAATCCTATTAAGTTAGAATTCTATAATGTGAAAATATCTTTTGAAACTGGAGGCAAAAATAAATTGAAATCAATCAATAATCAATCAACAATAAATTGAAATATATAACTAGTGAATGACTAAGTATTTGGAAATGAAGCAACACTCTTCCAAATAACCCATGACTTCAAGAAGGAATCACAAAGGAAATTAGAAAATATTTTAAACTAAATGATAATGATACCCCAACGTGTCGTAGTTTGTGGGATGTAACTGGAGAAAGGCTTATAGGAAAATTTATAGTTTTAAATAATTATATTAGATAAGAAAACTTATTTTAAAATAAATGAATTAACCATAAGCCTTAAAAATTAATGAGAATGGTAACCTAAATCAAGTAGAAGTAAAAAAAATGAGAACTGCTAAAATGGGTGATTAAATAAAATGGAGAAAAACAATAGGGAAGACCAATGAAGACAAAAACTTGAGGTTTTGTAAAGATTAATAAGATTAATTAACCTCTAGCAAACCTAGTTAAGAAAAAGAGAAAAACACAAATTGTCAATATTAGAAAGAGAAAGAGGACCATAATCTTATAGATTAAGTAATCTCCCCACTGTCTTCCACTACTACACTTCTCCTTTGATAATACACATTTAAGAAAGCCCAAGTACTTTTTACCACCCTAATTAGACCATTAGACTCTTATCCTTAACTTGGTATATTGTATCTGTGTGTATGTGTGTGTATGAACATGCATATGTGTATGTTCGGTTTAACCATCTAATCAACCATGAAAACATTGGTTAAGCCAAATGATTTGACAATTATATGTTTGTGTATATGTGTGCACATGTGTGTGTGCATGTGTGTATGTTTGGTTTAACCAGAGTATTTCCAGTGCTTATTACATACTTATTCACAATTAGATGTGCCTGAAAGAATTTGAAAAGTGAGAAGAATTTTTGGTAGGCAGTAAGCTTTGAACAAGAGCATTATAATATCTAAGATATTATTCCCATATTCTGTATCCAAATATGCTTACTTTCCAAAAGAAAACAGTTCATAACAAGTACAGTTCCCAGTCAAGGTATGAACACACTTATGCAGCCATCTGAAAATAGCTAGCTTAGTAAGTTTATAAATCTCTTTTTTGTGAAATTAAATGTTTCATGTTTTTCAAATTCTTCAAGTTCACTTTTCTTTTTTTTTTTTTTCCTATGATTTTAACAATGTTTTCTTGGAAGCTCTAGCCTTTCTCAGCAGCAGTAAGGAAAACCAAGAGTAGGAGTTTTAGTCCACACATGGCCAAGAGCTCAGGAAGGAGGTTAATTTACCTTTTGGAGGCAGCCTGGTATTAACTGTGGTAAAGGGAGGAAAAGCCAATAATAAAGCTCAGCTGTGATACAAATTCTAGTTTATTCATGACCCTTCCCCCCAGATAACCCTGGCCCTATTTCTATCAGACTTCAAAGTTTCGAGATCATAAGTTTTGTTCTCCAAGAAAGGTAGGTGCTCTTCCATCTTAGTATAGGATTGAGAAGATCTACCCTGCCATTATCACTTCAGGTTTTAGCAGAGAAAAAAATAAGCGAAATGACATACCACAGTACCAGAATGTCATAAAGAAGCATCAGGCAAACAAGAGGATATTGGTTTGTACTGTGTGTTTGATATGAATTTCTGAGGTCTCAGAAGTATAATTTATTTATAGTAATACAATATTGATAGCAAAATGTGTGCACTGATATAAATTGTTATAAACCCAAGATTTATGTATTTATAGAAATATATCTAAGCATACATGATAAAGCTAATTTAATAAAGCCATATATTGCTTTGGTTCTTTTTCATAAATTATTTTCCATTTCATTTAGGCTTCATAGGAAGGAAGCCAAGTAACATTCAAAAGTTATTACCTTGGTAGCCAGGAAAGAGTCAACACATATTGGCTATTCAGGATAACAGAGACTTCTTCTAATGCGGTATCTATGGCAAATCATTCTACTTCATTACTCCTCTTTCAAAGACTCCTGCTCATCTTAGATTTCATATACTGATACGAAAATGATTCAAGATAGCAGCTTCAGTGTCTCCACATTTATTGAATAGTCATTGTTCTTAGGCTGTTCGCAGATTTATTCTCTGAACTAGATGCTTTTCCTCTTGCTTCCCTGCTGTACTTTGATGAATTGGTACAGATGCTGGCTTAGCCTACTATTGTGTTCTCTTGTTATGGCAGTTGCCATAAACTACAAACAGAGCTTCATCCCAACTAAATCCCACAGACAGCCTGTTGCTATCCTGGGCTTTGTTTTGTTAGCTCATTTAGAGAGGTTAAAATCTTAAGGAAAATAAACAATGTCTTCTGAACCATCTGTTTTGCTTTGATTTTGTCCCAATCCCAACTTTATGTTCTACATCTTCAAAATAAAGATAATAACAATTTTGTAAACATATTTAAGAAAATATCCTTGCTACCAAGAGAAGAATGTCACAGCTGTGTGTATGATGAACCAGACATCAAAGGAACCAAATGGGGAAGATTTTTAGAGCCTTGGTTTTGACTTGGGACTCAGTTCATGATGTTGACAAGATTACAATTTAATACAGATATGTTCACCCTTAACTACATACAATATTAATGGTTTCTCTGTTTTTCAGGCTATCATTTCATGCCAATATGTTGATTATTATAAAGAATAATATAACCATTGTGATAGAATGGAATATTAAAATAAACTATCAATTTCTGAATAAGAACAGCTATTTATTGAGAGGGACTATGTGAAAAAATAGTTCTAGCCAGATCATTGTATTGACCTGCATGAATTCAGTAGGCTCTAATCCTGAAATGGCCAATGATCCTATGTTTTTATGTTTTAAAGCTGTCTTTACTGATTTTCATGTATAAAATATCAGAAAGAACCTCAGAGGCATGGCACTATAAATGTACACAATTGTGATTATCAAAATGTGTTTAAAAGGCTTAGTAATATTTCTGCTGCTCTCTGGAGTCACATACAAGAGTCTGTGCAACCTATAAAGTGTCAAATCCAATATATTGATTTAATGGTTAAAAAACAATATGTGAAATTAAGAACCTTAAATTCTTTCCCTAATTTCATAGGAACACAGTGGGTATCTCTGGAAGGATCTTTTAAATTATATAATGACCCAATTTCCCCTGTCACTGCAACAGGGAATACAGATAATTACATTCACATGACTGCAAATGTAAACTATTAAATATGCTAAGTCCCACAGTCAATATGATATATGATAAGTAAAAATATTTATGGTACATAATTACAAATCACTGAAAATAAAATATTAATCTTTATCATGTGAATGAGAAGTATGATCAGTTAAGAAAATGTCTGTCATTTAAAACTATGTTTAATCATCTTTTGTACCACCCACCCACATAATCAGTGGGCATATTCTTACCTAGAGAATAATTCAATGAAATCTAATGCTATCAGAACTTCTCAAACCTGCATAAAACTGTTTTTTTATTCTGCTTAATAATGACATGTAGCATTTCCATATTTTTTAAAAATTAATGTTTAAATAAATAATAAAATCTCTATGTATTAGCAGTAATGTGTTAAAAGTCTGATTTCTATAGTGCTCTATCTGATGAATCAAAAAGTGCTTCTAGCAGGAGAAAAACCATAATTGAGACCCACTTGGAAAGAATTGTATTTCTTAGTTTACTTACACAATAATTATAAACACATTTCACTTCAAAACCTTTGCCTTTGAAGAGTAGTCATGACAAGCCTCATGAAAACAAAAGTTTACAGTCAAAAATATTCAGAAAATACTATGTGTTCTACTCACCTTCTACTAGGAGATTTGCAAATATCAGTGGTATAAGAATGTTTCTGAAATGTCCTAAGTCCTGTGTTTCCTCATATGATCACAAAACCTTCTTTGAGAAATATCTATTGACATATTCCATAACATGGGACCCAATGTGAGATTTGCTGATGTGATTTCTACCATTTACAAAACACATTTACATTCAACGTCGCATTCACGCCTTGAAAATTCACCTCATTTTGGTACAGTAATATTCAAAAAATATTTTTCCAGCTTTTAGTAATAGGGCTGGAGCAATTTGGGCTGTGAGGTAAGATGTTTAGTTTATAGAGTCTATGAAATAAAGATAGCTATCACTGAGAGATTTTATGTGTTAAGCACTCTCCTAGATAGTTAAATTCACTATTTCAAAACCTAAAATATACTTCAAAATATGGATATTTTCATATAAAGAAACTGAACTTCTGACATTTTAGGCATCCTATACACACAAAATATGTAGAGAGATAATATGTCATTGTTAGCCCATTGGCTTTCAAAATCTATCCTCTTCTCCACTCATCACCCAATTAATAGCTCTGCCCCTGGCATGATGGAGTGAAACTCAGTTGCAGATAAGTTCAGGAGAATGAGGATGAGAGTTTTTTGAACTGGTTTAGGCAGTAAGATAGTCTGGGAAAGGGCTTCCCAACTCCTGGGTTTATAGATGAGAAGGGCAGCTTTTATATGAAATGTACTGATGTGCCACCTTTTCTCAATAAAGAAACGGCAGAAGAGGCATCACTTTCTCTGCCATCATTGCAGTTCTGTGGTCTCAGCCCAACGTTCCAGGAACCTGCTGCCTCCGGGGCTGCCCAGCCACTCATGGCACTGCCTCCCTGAGCTCTACATGCTAACCCAGTGCCACCTCCTCCCATGCGGAACAGTTTGAAATGCTTTGCTCCAGTAAATATCCATTCTCTCAGTGGAGCTCAAGAAAAGATGAACAAATTTGGTAGCTTTTATTTTAAAAGAATGTATAGCTAATATTTAGTTTTATGGCCTATGGAGATTGATAAGAATGAGGCCTTCTCAAGATGAACCAGAAGGGACCAGAAATATTCCTAAGCAAAAATTTAAAATTTGTCTCTGATCCTCTATTGTAATTTCTTACTTTCCCTTCACAATTTCCTTTTTAAATCCTTTTCACCAGTGGGAAATTGCTGCCAGGATCCTGACAGTTGAAATATGTAAACCGTTGATAATCATAAATGACAATGAATATAAAAATTATTCCTAATCTTGAATTCTACTTGTGAATAGATTTTTATGACATATTTATTACATAGATATTTACTATATGTTTATTAAGACATTTTTTTATTAGCCTGCAAAATTTATTTATTTATTTTTTATTTTTTATTTTAGTGTATTATGAGGGTACAAGTGTTAAGGTTACTTATATTGCCCATCCCCCCCCCCCGAGTAAGAGCTTTAAGCATGTCCATCCCCCAAACGTTGCACATCTTACTCGTGGTTGTATACACCCATCCTCTCCTCCACCCTTCTACCCTCCCGACACCTGATAAATGTTACTGCTATATGTCCACTTAGGTGTTGATCCGTTAATACCAACTTGCTGGTGAGTACATGTGGTGCTGGTTTTTCCATTCTTGAGATACTTCACTTAGTAGAATGGGTTCCAGCTTTATCCAGGAATATACAAGAGGTGCTATATCACAGTTGTTTCTTAAAGCTGAGTAGTACTCCATAATATACATATACCACATTTTATTAATATATTTTATTAATATATATACCACATGGTATATATACATATACCACATTTTATTAATCCACTCATGAATTGATGGGCATTTGGGTTGTTTCCATAGCTTTGCAATTGTGAATTGTGCTGCAATAAACATTCGAGTGCAGGTGTCTTTTTCATAAAGTGACTTTTGATCTTTTGGGTAGATGCCCAGTAATGGGATTGCTGGATCAAATGGTAGATCTACTTCTATTGCTTTGAATTATCTCCATATTTTGCTTTCCACAAAGGTTGAACTAGTTTGCAGTCCCACCAGCAGTGTAGGAGTGTTCCTCTCTCTCTGCATCCATGCCAGCATTTGTTGTTTGGGGACTTTTTGATAAAGGCCATTCTCACTGGAGTTAAGTGATATCTCATTGTGGTTTTGATTTGCATTTCCCTGATGATTTTCCCTGATGATGTTGAACATTTTTTCATATGCTTGTTGGCCATTATTCTGTCTTCTTTTGAGAAGTTTCTGTTCATGTCCTTTGCCCATTTTTTGATGGGGTTGTTTGATTTTTTTCTTGCTGATTTTCCTGAGTTCTAAATAGATTCTAGTGATCAGCCCTTTATTTGATGTGTAGCTTGCAAAAATTTTCTCTCTTCTATGGGCTGTCTGTTTGCTCTCTTGACAGTTTCTTTGGCTGTGCAGAAGCTTTTTAATTTCATTAGGTCCCATTTGTTTATTTTTGTTGCTGTCGTGATTGCCTTTGGGGTCTTCTTCATAAATTCTTTGCCTAGGCCAATGCCTAAAAGAGTATTTCTATTGAAGCATTTTTTAAATGTTGCTAAAGTATGGGAAAAATTTTACTTTTTAAAAAACTTTTGCTTATATTTCAATTTCAAAAAAAAATGCTCCCTTAAGGAAGGAGAAGGAGAGAAAATCTTCACTGTTCTAATAAATAGTACAACTCACATTTCCATGTTTTTTCTAATTTTAATACAGTTATTTGGCATAATCTTAAGACATCTTCCAAAATACATCATTTATTCCTAAGAAATATATTATTTACTGAAACATCTGTTTCAGTAAATAATATAAATATCTAGTTAATGATACCTGTCATTCAAAGATGCATTAATTGACTTTCCCAAAAAATTAGATTACTCATCATAGCCTACAATGTCTGTTTAAGTAAGTCTCAGTACTGGGCCACAGATATTACCAAACATTAAAGAGTTGCAATTCTAACCCATGTAGAAATCTGTATAACTTTTGGTTCAAAGCTATTTTTTACAATTTAAAAAGCTAATTTCAACAATAGTTTCATCAAAATCTCAAAAGTTTTTATGGAATTCAAAATAAATTAATTGCTACTAATTTTCTTGTTTCTTAAGCTATATAACAAAAAATAAATTCAGGGTAATTCTGCAAATTCAGTGAAACAATGTTAGGATTTTTTTAAAGGCTTAGGAAATACTGAATTAGAGAAATGGTTAATACCATATACAATAGAAATATATGATATAATTATATACAACATAATATATAAATATATTTAAATATATAATATAAATATAGGTATAATATATAGACTTATCATATAAATATTGAAATATTTATATGACATGTAATATAGATGTCATATATAATATAAATATAAAACAATATGAGTATTCATTATTATTTTCTACCTTTGAGATATATTTTGTTTCCTTTTCTACAACATAATTCAGATCTATTTGTACCTTTTGTTTCAATCTACCTGCTAGTTACTGAAATCTATATTTCTAACTCAAGGCTTTAGGAAGACTTATTATTTTTCCACATTAACCATGTACCAGTCACTCAAATTTAGAATTCCTGCTGTGCAAATCATCATGCTTTGCCATACTCCAAAATGCTTACCTCCAAACCACCCCACTAGGCAAATCAGAAACTGAGGATTCATCCTAGATGTCTCAGTTTCCATTGTCTTGTAAACTGTACTAAATCTTGTGTATTCTACCTCCTAAACCTATCATGAATTCTTTCCCTCCTCTTTGTCTTCAGTGGGGCCTCACACGCCAGGCCCAAACCAACTTTAAAGAGAATTTTGCAATAGCCTCCTCTATAGCCTCTCTTTATCTTTTGATTCCTCTTTCCAAATTACCCCCCTTCCAGAGACATTTTCTTTTTTGAATCTATGAGTCTTTCACCTCACTTCTTTATAATAGTACTCCATTTATCACCTTCTGGGTACATTTTAACTCCTTAAAGTAGATTCTCAGACATTTTATAATTTATTTCTGCTTACCTTTCCAGCATTATCCATTGACACCATTTCCCCTTTTAATATCACAAATTATGCTGAATTACTTATAATTCACTAACCACACTTTACATTCATACATCCAAAGTACTTTCAGTTGCATTTATACCTAAAACGGTTATCTTTCCCAAGTTTGGTTGTCTGGCAAATTCTATGGCTGTCAATTTGAATTCAAAATGTTCATTTGATATGTTTGCTACCTAACACAGGCGGATAGATGCATGTATATATGCCATCATGTATTCATATTTATGCCAATTTTTAGCTTATTCTACCATAGCAATTGCAGCATTATTTTTAATTGTTGGCCTACTTATGTTTTCATTACAGAACAAGATACTCAAGAGCAGAGATGATAGCTTTTCCTCTTGGTAAACCTTATGCCTAACATGGTGCTGGATATTTTGGTACTCAGTAAATATTTACTAAACAAATAATGAACAATGAATGAATGAGATAATATATGTTTAGCATATAACACATAGTTGATACTCAAATATAGTTTTGTATCAACTATTAGTTGGTATTCAAATGCTCATTATGTTTTCAATATGTGTCAAATAATGATTCATTATTCATTCAACTGATAGTGATTAAATTAATATCATATTCCAAGCAGTGCCCTAGATCCTGGGAATGAAGAATAAAATGATGGTGAAAGAATCGCCTTTTTCTGTTGAGAAGTTTATATGCCAGTGGAAGAGACAGACAATAAATAAGTAAACCAATAAATCAGCAAGAACATTTTAAAGAATATGAAACCAATAAAACAGACAATGAGTGATAGTTCCATGTGTAACTAATTTTATTTGGATGTTCTAAGAACATCAGGAGATAACACTTGAGTTGGATCTGATTGGAAAAAAGAGCCAAACATTTGCAGATATGCAGGAAGATCTAATGGTTCAGAAAGTAAAAAAGCTTTCAGATCAGGAATAAATGAAAAAGAAATAAGAAGTGAAGGGGGAAAAAATCATGGGAGGATAGATATGAGGTAAGAGATAAAGGCAGAAGATAAATAATAGAATGCCTTGTAGAATACGCTAAAAGTTCTATTGTTTTTTTTCTTTTTCTAAGTGCAGGCAGACACCATTGGAGAATTTTACTTGGTTTGATTCACATTTTATTTACTACACTGATGGCAGAGCATAGATTGTGGGGAAAAAGAGTGATTAGTTTAAAATCAATTGTAGAAAGTAAGGTGAATAATAATAGTTGCTTGGGCTAAGGGGCAGCAGTGGAGGTTGAGAGGCAAACAATTATTTTGGAGGCACAGCTGATAGCACTTGATTGATTTCACATGGGACATGAGAAGAATAAAAATATTTTTGCATTTTTAAGTATTTCTTTATTTTTTGCTTGTTTTGAGCTTGAGCATCTGGATGAAACAGAGGATGGAGTAGGAACACATTTGGGATATCATGAAGAATACAGTTTTGATTGTATTTAGTGTAAGATAGCTTCTTGGAATTCAAGTGACTATGTCAAGTAGGAGTTTGGTACTGAGGGAAGATTTAGAGCTAGAGATATACATTTGTGAGTCTTTAGATATAGATGGTGTTTATAGCTAGAGAATTAGAAAAGACCTTTTAGAGAAAGAATATAGGTAAAGAATATAGGTTTTAAGCTAACTCTAGGGTACTAGAACTCAAGGCAAAGCAGAGAGGAAGAGCATAGCAAAGAGATTGGGCTAAGGCAATTAGTAGATAGAAGGAAAACCAAGAGAGTGTAGAGTTCTGAAAAGAAGAAAAAAATCATTAAGAATAAAATGGTCAACTAGTATTCTGTTACAAAGAATAAATAAGATGAGGAATGATGAAAAGTGATCACTTTATCTTGCATACTGGAGATCATTGATAATCTTGAAAAGAGTAGTTTCAACATAGTGTACAGGCAGAAGGACCAAACAATTGGATTGAGAAGAGGTTGGAGTCATTATGATCCTGCATAATGGAGCTCTTTCTAAGGGAAATCATTTCACACAGTGTCTTTGTAGAGAGGCTTAAGGCAACTCTATTGTGTAATTTACAGTGCTCTTACCCTGCCCACCCAGAGCTGGTTGCACAAAGCCTTTGAAGTGGCTTAGCCCACCTCACTGTAAAGTACAGCGATAAGAGACCAGATCAATCAAATTCTCTCTCACGTCTGACTTTGAAGCGGAAAGGATATAAGCGATGGGAGCTGAGGTTATTCAGATATACAGAGCAAGGCCTTGCGACAGGAGCTTTGACGGTCCTAAAGCGACTAAAATCCTGAATAAGCATAAGCTATAACTTATGGGGAAGCTATTTGGGACTGAGGATAAGGCATCCACTTCTTAGGGAAAATGAACCACAGGAGCCACAATGTCTGAGAGAACAGGGATGAGAAGAGGTAGCAGGAGCTCATTCACACAGAGTATTAATAGAAAGATCCACAAGCTTTTGATGCTAACATCTCTTAGATGCCTCAGCTTCTTCATAACTAACTTCAGTTTCCTGTTTTGGTGCTTTTTGGTACTTCTTTGGTTCCTGCTTTCTCATAAGGTCTTATTCCTTAGATCTCAGAAGACCTGGCTTATCTCTGTTACTCCTTTAGTACTTGCATTCTTATAATAAAACATCAATCCTGGAAATTCCTGATTGTGTTTCTGTTCTATACAGCCAACAGATTCTTGCTAATTTAAGATACGATGTACAAAGAATAGTTTATCAGATGCTTAGAACAAAAAGCTCAAATAAAAACCACTGATAGAACATTCCAAAATTTGGTAGATTCAAGAAGTGATTTAGAAAATAAAAAAAGAATTGTCAATGCACTTAGAGTTGATGAATATGTGTTTATCATTGAATTACTTGCATTGTACTTACAGACATTGTAATTACACACATTACACTAGATAATAATAGAGTATTGAAAATAGAAGGCAAAGTGGTTGATTCTTTATAAGCAGGAAGGGACAGGAATATGTTTAATTTTTGCTATCTAATGTTTGCTGTTGCTGATCTATAGGAGAAGCTGATAAGTAAAAGTATCATCCAATTGTGTGTGTGAGCAGGGGGAAGGGGGAATCCTTCTTTGTTTCATTTTTCAAATCATTGGCATAACAGAATGTTTTCATTATCTAAGGATATCCTATACAGGAAGATAGAAAAAAAAAATGCTGTTTCTTCTACAGAAAAATAAAAAAGCAAGAAACTCTTTGTATGCCATAATTGAAGATGAGAAAGTCTCTTAAACTTCTCTTTTCTCTTGGCAGAAGTATTGAAGCTTTCAGAAGTTACATTCTAAACTTTGGTAATGTGGGTGGCCAAAAAATAAAAAGATGATGATACTTAAAATATTAACAAAGAGATTTTGTATGAGGTTTCCATGAAGTGCTGAAAGACCTGTCAAAACAAGTCTCCCAAGGCTGTATTATGATAAAGCTGTTGGTTGGGATCATGAAACAAGATTTTTTGACCTTGAACACATCACAAATCTTCCCTTATGGACACTTAAACATACTCTGGCTCAATGCAAATGGAATTTTCCATTGCCCAAACTATTGGGCTCTTGAGCTCCTTGAGCTAAGCTCACCATTAAGCAGCCAGACAGCTGCAGTGCAAAATCAGAGACACCTCTGAGCTTGGTATTGTCACAATCTCTTCACTAAAGGATCAAAGAATTCCACACCATGCATAAGAACATATAGGGAAGATGGCAAATACCAATATTTAGCATTCTTCCTGTTTCTCTAAGTAAACTCAGAGAAATTATTAATTAATTGCTTTTCATTTCAATTAATAGTGTAAACCAGAGTAAGTATGATTCTCCAACATTCTAACAGAGGAGAAGCAATGAATAACTGGCTTCTCCATAGTTATTAAATGCTTCTTAACTATTTTCATGTCTTTTTCTTTCATAAACGTCCATATTTCTAAAAATGGATGTGGCTTAATGCATACAGAGTTGATGGTAGAATTACCTAACCACCACGTGGCCTTTCTGTTCACCCAAAAACCTCACTGATATTTCAATTTCCACCAAAAAGATCCTTAAAAGTAGTTGTTCAAGTTTATATTTGAACGTCTTTAATGGAGAAACTACTTCTATCTTTTAATCTTCTCTTGTAAGATACATGGAAGTTTTTTTTCTAAGTGGTATTCAAACCAAAACAGGACTTTTAAAGCCACCACACTTATGCTAATACTACCATTCAACTCTGCTAATGCAGGCATCTGCACACCTAAGCACCTTCATGAAAGACTCAGACATAAAGAAGGGGCTCACACTCACACATATCTGCTTTTATTTTCACTTTCAAAGTCCTAAGAAAAGTAAAATAAACTATAATTAGGGTGACTTCATATCCCAATTTTCCCCCAGACAGGAATAATTTATGCCTTTTTTTCTTTCACGAGAGTAATTATTACTAGTTTCTCTTCACTTTCGAAATGGCTTTATTTGGACACGTGTTAGATACGCTCTCTGTACCCGTGAGGATCATTTATCTTCCCCCAGCCTGACCTGTGAGCACCCTTTCCAGAGCTTCCTCAAGTCATCAGTCACTTCACCCTCACCCTAATTACAACCCAAATGTAGGAGCAATTAAACATCAGATAGCTTATGAAATGGGTAAATAATCCAAAAACAATACTCCACTTTATATAGTATGTAATTTGCTTTTCTTGCTCTTTCCAATTTCTATGCCCTTCCCCCCTCTCCTTTTCCCTCTGCTATTCTACTCTTCTATGTCTTTCTGGGTTGCCTTTGCAGGAGGTCCTTCTGCTTCAATTAAGAAGCCTAAAGGATACACATAACAGTGAAATCAGACCTAGAAAGAAAACTTTGCCTTAAGATACAGGCTGTGTAGGTGGTCATAATCTTTCATGCAGAGCCCAAGCTAAACTAATATAACACGAACCGTTGCTACTTATTTGCCTGTTATCTCTGCAAAAGACCTTTTGGGGTATAAACCTAAGACCTACACATAAGAGTCTTGGTTGTATCATATGTATCTTATAGCTGTTTGCACTCTGTTGATATAAAGGACCCCAACAGGACCAGTCATTTAAAGAAGTTCTTTTACTTTGTTTGGTTGGCTTTTCATTTTCAGAAACACATTGACCTTCTTCTTGTTATAAATTGATATATTGCCAAGTGGCCAAAAATACAAGCTTATCTTATAAATAAATGCAAAGCCTGAAGAGTAGGCTATGTTTCCTCTTTATTTTGTAAGAAAAATATTCTTTAAATATAGAACTGTATTATCTTCAAACATCTTTTTAAAACTATAACTTATAGCTGTTATATATACACATATCCCTATATGTAACATATTCATATAATTTATAAATTTATATAGCATAAATATAACAAATTTATGTTATAAATAACTTATATAACTTAGAAGTTATATATAATATATAAATTAAGACATTAATATAAAACATATATTAAAATATATAAAATAAAATTTTATATAAATTTATATAACTTAAAAATTATATATAGAGAGATGTAACTATATATAACACACATAAGCTATGTATGATATAGTTTAATAAGTGAGGGAAATTTGATTCAGATACATTCAATTAAAAAACACAACAGGTATTAAGTGTGGTGATATAAGTAACAGAGCATAACATCAATACAAAGTGGTGAGAGACAAGATGGCTGACCAGAGACACCAGCCGCCATATCACCTCAGAAAGCAGGAAAAGTTTTAGATGAAAAAGAAAAAACAAACAAACAAATAAACATAGATCAAGAGTAATTTTAAAGGAAAAGTTCCAGAACCTACAAGAGATTCCATGGGAAAAAGTTGAGGAACAGAAAAAGAAGGAGCAAGATATTGGCAGAGGTCAACCACCAAGAGGCTTGGAATCCAGAGAAAAGGGTAGATAGAGTGATTGTTTTCTCCCTCCCTCACATCTTTGGCAGTCAGCAGGCCCCTGAGTTGCTGGAGAACCTTTCTACCCTCACAAGCTCAAAGGCTGCTGCTGCCAATGAACTGGGAGCTTCTCGAGGACAAAGCACCAGGCTGTGAGCCCTTTGGGGTGCTTCCCATCATCATAGACCCAAGCCGAGGCTGCAGGCTCCATATTGCTTCTCCACCCACTGTGCACCTTTGTCCTCCCCAGGGACTTTCAGTCCCTCAGTTTTCATCTTGCTCATTCCCATACCAACGTTTCCCAACTCCGGCCCAGACTGCAGGAGCCAAGGAGGGCTGGTGGGTCCTGGGGGATCTTCATGACCCCAGAGCCTGGACATTCCAGTCAGGCTGCCTTCCAAAGAGAGGGACAGAAATGATCAGAGTGCTAGCTTTCATCCATTCAGACTTCTTGCCTCCTCTTCCCTCTGTACATCCACCACACCAGGACTTCCATAGAGAGTGGGGTTCAAACCTTTCCTCTTAAAGAGTTTCAGTGGACTAAGCCCTCCTTGGTGCCGCTTGCTAGGATTCTCCATCAGAGCAGGGCACGCCCTGAAGCAGAGGGACAACAAACCTGCTTGAGCACCACATAGGCAACTTGAGACCAGAATGCTTCTCCCTGACACGGTCAGGCATTCATCTTCAGGTACCCAGGGACCAGCCTGCAAGCCAGAA
Organism: Mirza zaza; assembly: GCA_008750895.1. Classification (NCBI taxonomy): domain Eukaryota; kingdom Metazoa; phylum Chordata; class Mammalia; order Primates; family Cheirogaleidae; genus Mirza; species Mirza zaza. Next base: position 113,162 of record VSMD01036429.1, read on the forward strand.
CCTGTACACCCATTCCAGAGCCTACTGCATGGAGAATGTAGAGACAGCCAGGAGCAGGAAAGGTAAATGTAGCCAGGCTTTGGAAGCTAACCAGCTATGGTATTACTATGGTTTGAATATGCCTTCCACAATCCATGTTTAAATTGCCATTGTGATGGTACTGAGGGGTGAAACATTTAAGAGGTGATTAAATCATGAGGGCTCCACCCTCATGAATGGAGTAATACTATCTCACAGGAGTGGGTTAATTATCACCAGTGGCTTTGTTGTAAAAGCGAGCATGCTCTCTCGCTCTGTCTGTCTGTCTCTCTCTCATGCGCTCTCTTGTTATGTGATGCCATCCACCATGTTATGATGCAGCGAAATGGTCCCTACTAGATGTAGCCTCTTGATATTGGATTTCCCAGCTTCTGGACTGCATGCAATAATTTTTTTAACAATTATCTGATGTGTGGCATTCTATTATAGCAGCAGAAAATGGACTCGGACAGGGATACTTTACATTAGCAGACATTTTGGAAAGGGCAAGGAAAGGTCTAGTGGTAGTGGCTGTGACCTAAAACTAGATCTACCGACCAGTGACAAATAACAAATGTATGTTATGCCACCTCTTGCCAGTAGGTGAGTCATGTCAGTTGGGAGTTCAGCATCAGTAAACAGGTTCTCAAAGGTCAGAGTTCCCTGAAAGGAGAGCAAGAACCCAAAATATGAGCCAGATATCCACTTTACATCAAAGAATAAAGGGGAGCTAGACAATTAAGATAGAACTCTGCCTTAGAGGGAATTTAGTGCTTGCCAGGTTACCAAGAAAAACATTCAGCCATAGAGGAACAAGCCAGGACCCCTCTGATAAGAAAAGTGACCAAATCACAACAGTTCCGGAAGTAGGTTAGGGAGCCTCAGTGAATGGGATTAACGTTTCTTAGTTCCTTCCCTCCTGCCTAAAATTAGGCTTGGTTCTAGGGATCAGAAGAGGGCTCATTGGAGATTTAATGGCCTGTGTAATAGGTAAAAGAAAATCAGATGAGCCTTAAAATTCCCAGGTTTTATTAACATGTTTCACCACACACTGACAACTCAGCCCTTCCATGGCTGACTTGGGATAGGAGTGTAGCAGAAAATGGTACCTGAGATCATGAATATGGATCACGAAGGGAGAAAAGTTGATAGCCCCAGGAAGCAGCAGGCATAAAGAAGAAAGAATAGGGTGTAGAATCCTGAAGCAGCAATAAAGAGGGGAAAGAACAACTAAAGGGAGTTTAGCATAGTAAGTTGGAAATTACTTAAAGTATCATATTTGCATATAAATCAAGTTGCCAGCACCAGAGAATGTCGGCTCCATTGCACTTTTTATAACATTGATATATACTTCTATTTATAGTCTTAACAGTTTTTCTTGTTTGTTTTTTCAAAGTAGGCGGACGTAATAGGCATTTGGTTGGCCGTGCAACTTTCCAAATTGCTACTATCAAAAGGAGAAAAGGCAGTTAAACACAGATGTAGGGTACTGTGTCATGAGTAATGAGCTCAGCATGTGGTAATGAACCCAGTTTTGCTGTAAACCAAAACAGAGCAACATTATTTTCCAATATTGGCTTTTGCCCTGAAAGTCGGAGTCAGATAAAAGAGCTTCAGAAGAGTAACTTTAAAAATATGGTTCTACCCCTATAATGTCAGTACCCTTCATAGGGTACCAGTTTGCCTATCATGGTTATATTTGACAACAGAAGGAAGTAGGACATTATCAGAGAGTCACAGTGACAAAAGAATTCCATTTTAGGTTACCTTTAGTGTAGGAGGCAGAGGTGTAAACGTTTCTTAAAATCAAGATAAGTTTTTGCAACCATTATTACCTCTAAACAGCAATTACAACAACAGAAAGAATACATAGGTCACAGATCATTGATAGCTTAGTGATAATATCACTTTCAAATATGGGAGTGGTGCATTTTAACTTTTTCTCATTAGAAACAAATGGAAAACACCCAGCACTTTGGGAGGCCCAGGCGGGAGAATAGTTTGCGGCCAGGAATTCAAAACCGGTCTGGGCAACATACAGACACCTGGTCTCTACAAGAAAAATAAATAAATAAATAAATAAAAATGCATATAAACAACAACAACAACAAAAAAGAAGTAAATAATAACAGACAAACAAAAACATTGGCTCGAAGTTTTATTACAAACCCTAATACATCTGTTACACAGGTATATGAAATCTAAGTTATTATGAGAAACAAAATTAAAAGATCTCTCTAAGATGGAGATTTTTCACATAAACAATATTTTGTTAAAGTCAAAAGCATTTTTCCCAAACCCCAGATTTTCATGGTAGTTAGTTGATGATCTGATTTCAAGAACACACAGTGCTCTAAGAACACTTAGCAAATGTCCTGTGTTTACATTTTGGTTCACCAGGCAAAAATCTAAGTTTTTGGAGCGCCGTTAGAGGCTGTCATCCATAAGCAAGAAAATCAAGGGTGTGAAAGATCTTGGAGCTTGCTATTCATATGCAGGATAGTCATTTATAAGAGAAAGGGAGGAGAATACACACACACACACACACACACACACACACACATACACACCACAAAACACAAGACTGAATTCATATGGTTTTTGTGGAAGACACAGGTGGGTCCACATAAACCCAATGCCTGTAGATGGCTGTGCAGTGGAAAATCAAATGTTGGGGGGGAAAGAGAAGTACAGGAAGGATTATCTAAGTACAGTAAAAACTATACAACATGGCAGTGATATATGATTCTTCTACTCAAAACACCTCATTAAATCACATTCTAGAAGTAAATATTTTTCAATGACAAGACACTACTTTTCCCTCTCAGACAGTTTATTTTTAGGTCCTTTAAAATTTTTGCTTTGCTGTTAGGGATGATAGGGCATTTGTTAATGAAATGCCACGATTTATTTCAACTACAGAAACATGGCACTTAATAACTACACCTCTTCTGATACAAACTTTTAGGATCAGCGGTGCCAGTGCTGGAATGAAGGCTCGCTCCCTTGCTGGGCTTCAGGTCCCCTGTCCCTCAGGTGACAGAGGGGTGTGTGCTGGGTTGGGAGACAAAGACTGCTCACCCAAGACTTTGGAATTTATTATGTCTCATTGCTGCCTCTGTAAAATGAAGCCATTGGATGGGAGACCGTCAGCTAATGATCCTCTCCTGAGGTCCCAGAGCAGAGGACACTGAAAACCCAGCCCCACCCACCATCTCAGCCTTTATTTTCTATTTACAATAGCACAACACATTGGAATATTTGCTACTTTCAAGAGTTCCATTCCAGTCTATGTTCTAGTTGACCTCTGGTCCCTAAAGAAAAATTTATTAATAGTTATCTGATTCACTTTCAGATTAATTAAATTTATACTTATTTCCAATGCTGCTTTTTCTCCAGAGGTTTTTAGGAAGGTGATAAAATAACCATATACATTATCCTTCAAACAAAGACATTTTTGAAAGTTGAAGAAATGCTATTAATAATTACCTCAGGAGTATAGGCATAAATCTGGACTGTTCCAAACAAAGACGTGGTCACCATAAATATGTATATTAGGGTAACACTCTTCTTTACAATTCTTGAGCTCTAACTGTTCAACACAGTTCGCATTTCAAACTGCTCTGTCAGCTTCCTTATAAAAGGAAACGTAAGTTCAAAATGACCAACCCATTAAATCAAAGTTAAAATAGAAGAGGAAGTAAAAGAGACGGGCATACATGTTTGTTTATATAAAAACATATCTGTATAGATGTGTGTGTATTATGTATGGGTGGGGAGAGAATAATAGAGAAAAAGAACTGAGAGTTAGGGCCCATGAATTTTAACCTCATTAATTCTATATCACATTTCACTTTATGTACCTTAGTATTTTTTTCTATTAATATTTACAAAGAAGGGAAAATAACTATACTGTCTCATAGTTTCTCTGAGATTAAATTGAAATAGTCATTGAGAAATGCATTTAAAAAATACACTCACACACATTATATATATATATATATATATATATATATATATATATAATGATTCGAATTGAAAGATCTTTATAGTCATGCATTGTATAGTATGATTATTCAATGAATTAGCCTCTAGGTTGTAGGCCCAGGCAAGGTACAGTAGGCAGCCTTATTTAAAGAATAGAAAATCTTGGGCCAAAATTTCCATGATGAAAAAAAATCTCTGAATTGAGTGCTCCATGTAAATAAAAACACAGAACTCCTTAAAGTTACATGCTTAAATATGTATTAGACAAATTAACCAAATATTTTAGTGACAGTAATGTACATGTTTTTTCCAATTTATATATTTTCTTTTTTAAAAAATTTCAGAATATTATGGAGACGGCCGGGCGCGGTGGCTCACGCCTGTAATCCTAGCACTCTGGGAGGCCGAGGTGGGCGGATTGCTCAAGGTCAGGAGTTCAAAACCAGCCTGAGCGAGACCCCGTCTCTACTATAAAAATAGAAAGAAATTAATTGGCCAACTAATATATATAGAAAAAATTAGCCGGGCATGGTGGCACATGCCTGTAGTCCCAGCTACTTGGGAGGCTGAGGCAGTAGGATTGCTTGAGCCCAGGAGTTTGAGGTTGCTGTGAGCTAGGCAGATGCCACGGCACTCACTCTAGCCTGGGCAACAAAGCGAGACTCTGTCTCAAAAAAA